>SKCR01046246.1:0-76226 GCA_019454045.1 Zanthoxylum bungeanum | reverse complement strand
AAATTAGATTTTAATTCGGGCATACGAGTTAATTTAGAATTAATTCGTTAGCGACGTAAATAATAATTTCGCCAGGCGCAATTATTTATTTAAATTCGGTTTAATTAACGTCGCGACGTAAGCTCGGTATTTCGGAAATATCGAACCCGAACGCGTGAGTGGACGTGGGCCCACTTTCATTGGGAAACGTGTGGGGCCCACATAACACTTGTCATTATATGCATTATTTAATTGATAAGGCATTGCATGGTGATAGTGTGCATTACACTCAAATGTTTTGCATGGAGTTTGAGTGTTTGACACTCTAAGCCATTGCATGGTTTGTGTCATAGATTTATTATTAATTTAATAAAATTATGGCATAAATATAATTGATTTTTTGGTAAAACAAAATAAGATCAATTACACAAAACTCTTTCTCTCTCAAATTTCTTCACATTGCCGTGAACTCCATGGAAGGAAAAAGGAAGATTTGATCTTCTATTCTCCATTTTTGCTAGCACAAGCAAGGGATCAAAAGAGGTGATAGGGAAACCATCAAAGAGCTTGGAATACAAAAGCTTGGAGCTTCAAGTCTTCTTCCTCCTCTTGGCCGAATCTTCCAACACTTGGAGCTTCCACCATTTGATCATCTTCTTCATCACATAGCTTTGTAAGTATGATTCCGCCATGCTTCAAGTCTTTTATATATATTCATTTATAGTATTTCATATGCTTAATCTTTGTTTGGGACATATTATAGTAACCAACAGGTCGAACGAGTCTCTAAATACTGAGAAGTCATCCATGAAGACTTCCATGCTTTGTTCTATCATGTCTGAAAAGATGGCCATCATGCAATATTGAAATGTGACAGGAGCATTACAGAGTCCAAATGGCATCCTATGGAAAGTAAAAGTACGATATGGGCATGTAAATGTGGTTTTCTTCTGATCTTATAGGGAAATGGCAATCTGATTGTATCCTGAGTATCCATCCAAAAAATAGTAGAATTCATGTCCCGCCAATCTGTCTAGCATCTGGTCAATGAATGGTAGTGGGAAATGATCCTTCCGTGTTGCTTTGTTCAGCTTCCTGTAGTCCATGTATACTCTCCATCCAGTAATTGTCCTTGTTGGAATCAGCTCGTTCTTTTCATTGGTGACTGCAGTCATTCCTAATTTCTTGGGTACAAATTGCATATGACTCACCCAAGAGCTGTCAGAGATGGGTAAATTATACCGGCAACCAACCATTTGATGATTTCTTTCTTTACTACTTCTTTCATGATTGGATAGTCTCCGTTGATGCTCCATTGTGGCTTTGTATTCATCGTTCATCAGGATTTTATGCATGCAAAATTTTGGACTAATGCCTTGAATGCCTGCTATAGTCCAGCCAATAGCTTTCTTGTGCTCGCGTAGAATTCTCAACAACTTATCTTCCTGCACCCATGTTAGCGACGAAGAAATAATCACAAGTAAATCAGAAGAGTTTTCCAAGTATGCATACCTGAGATGGCTCGGAAGTGGCTTTAGTTCCAACTTCGGTGGTTCTTCAATCCAATGCTTGATTCGCTCATTTTTTGGTAGTTCTAAACTTTCCACTTGTGGTGTCGATCTGAAGCGGGAGGCTCCATCAAGATAGTTGATACATTCCAGAATCTCATCATCTAATTCTATGTCAGTCATGTTGGTGATGCATGCTTCAAGTTTGTCAGTGGAAAGTTACATTACATCTGTGTTCTAGATGATAATATCTATTACATCAAGTCTGAAACATTCCCCTTATTTTCGTCATTCAGGAATTTCATGGCTATGAAAACATTGAATGTTACTTCTTGGTCTTCTACCCTCATGGTTAGTTCACTTTTTTTGTACATCAATAATGGTTCGACCTTTAGCCAAGAATGGTCTCCCGAGGATGATTGGTACGTCTTTGTCTTCCTCTATGTCAAGGACAACGATATCTGTTGGGAAAATGAATTTGTTGACTTTGACCAGCACATCTTCCACTACCTCTCTTGAAAATGTGAGCGATCTGTCAGCAAGTTGCAGAGTGACTGAGGTTGGCTTTGCTTCTCCAAGCTGCAGTTTCCTGTAAATAAACAAAAGTATCAAGTTAATACTAGCACCTAAATCACACAAAGCCTTACAGAAGTAATGTTCTCCTATGGTGCAAGGGATGGTAAAACTGCCAGGATCCTTCAACTTTGAGGGGAGCTTCTTTTGAATGATGGCGCTGTATTCTTCTGTCAATGCTACAATCTCGTAATCTCTCAATCTTCTCTTTCGTGACAAAATATTTTTCATGAATTTGACATAACTGGGCATTTATTCCAGCGCTTATGCAAATGGAATATTGTTATGCATAATTTTGAAGATCTCCAAGAATATAGCAAATTGCTTGTCCAGTTTGTGTTTCTGGAGACGCTGTGGAAAAATATGGAGGTGGAGTAAATCTTTCTCGATCATTTTCTTTTGCCTCTTTTTCCTCCATCTGTGGATCCGATTCGCTTCTTTCTTTGGAACTTCCTCAGTAGATGCCTTGACTCCAACATCTTTGTTGCTTTCAGTGCCACTTTTCAACGTGATGGCTTGGCATTGCTCATTCCCTCTGTTCTTTAGATTTGGTTATGTATTGCGAGGAAGGGTACCTTGCGGTCTGTAACTCTGAGCATTGGTCAGTTGTCCCATTTGATTTTCTAGTGCCTTTATAGAAGCTGATTGGCTTTGAAACATAGCATCGTATGATGTTGTTTGTTTTTGAAACATAGCATCGTATGATGCTGTTTGTTTTTGAAACATAGCATCATATTTGGCTTCTGGCTTTTTCATCTGGGCAAGCACTTTTGCTATTTCTGGTTCTTTTTCATACTTCTGGCATTTATTCTGCTGTTGGAATCCGGGTGGTGGATTATTCCTTTGCCTTGAAGTGCTGCTCCATGCGAAATTGGGATGATTCCTCCAACCTGGAATGTAGGTATTGGAATATGGATTGTTTCCCTGTCTGTTGAAGTTGCTGACATAATTCACAGTCTCATCATGTTGGTTGTAAGATTCTACCTCTGGTGCTCCTCCATATGGTGAACTTATGGATCCATCATTAACCTGTATGCTAAGAGTTTCCAGATATTTGCATATCTGATCCAGCTTGGCATTCACAGCTGAGTTGGTTCCTACTTCGTGGATTCCTGCTATTCGATGGATCATGCTCCTCTCTGTTGGCCACAAGGAATTGTTGTTGGCCATTTCTTGAATTAAATCCCAAGCCTGAACTTCTCCTTTTGCCAATAATGCTCCTCTAGCAACAACATCTATTGTGGTTCTCATTAGTCCAGAAAGCCCATTATAGAAGGTTTAGACTTGAAGCCACTTTGTAATTTCATGGTGAGGATATTTTCGGAGCAATTCTTTGTATCTTTCCCATGCTTTGTAGAGGGAATCTGAGTCATGTTGCACAAAAGATGTGATGTCATTTCTCAATTTGCTATTCTGGCTGGGGGAAAGTATTTTACAAGGAATTTGGTGGCAAGAGTATTCCAAGTTGTTATGGAACCTGCTGGTAGTGAATGGACACAAGCCATAGCTCTGTCTTTCAAAGAATATGGGAACACACACAGACACATTGCTTCTTCTGCCACTCGGTGTAATTGAATGTACCACAAACTTCAAGGAAGTTGCTGATGTGGGCATTAGGATCTTCAGTTGCACTTCACCCGAACTGAACTGATTGTTGTATCATATGAATGCATGTTTTTATGTCAAAAGTATTTATAGGTAAGAGAGGAAGTACAATACATGATATGAAGCCGTCAACCATCAGAATTGTTATGTCTCGAATGGGAATTGGTGGTGCTGTTAGGGATATGCCCTATACCCAACTTTTGGATGGGCTATATGTACATGTATTTGTAATATTTTCATTAATTAATAAAATGGAAATCTTTATTATACGTGTCTTACATAACTTATATGAATCATCAACACTGTAATAAAGCCCTGGGAGTAATAAGATGATGGCTTCCACACCTTATGAGAATCATTACTCTTAAATGTTCATAGTCATAGTTTTGTGAATAATCTGGGCGTTCATAAAGCAGAGAGACTAGAATGATGATATGATCCGCCCTTAAGTACGATAGCCGATCTCATAGGCTACTAGCGGAGATCCGTCCGCTTGGTGTATCACATGGATGCATGAGTTGCTCGTGTCCATCGAACTGACCGCCGAAAGTTTTCATATGGAGTGTTTATCCCATGTGTCTGTGAGAACTTTCATGTATCGATTATATGACTAGTCCTTAGACTTGAGGTCTTTACAATCTTATGTGTGCATCAAATAACTTTGACATTCTCCTTCCCCGGTTCAAAAGATCCAGTCATAAGGGTATGATTGGGTCATTTGTTGAAACACATGAAGTTTGTATAGATACAACAGAGAATCGCCACTCTCTCGGATAATATTTTCTTATAAGAGTAGTATTCCAGTTCGCGGGTTGATATGTGTGATCAGTGCTTGAGACTGTGGCCATAGCGGAAGAATCATGTGAGATTCTTGTGTTAGCATGATTCATGACACTATCAACATCATACCTTTGACCATATGGGTAGACACTTTCTGTACCCTAGGTCAATAGGTGGGGATACGGTGAGGTGAGGGATCGTATCATATGTAAATCACATACAGAATGGGTATATATATGTTTGATTAAATTATTACGATTCATTTCATGTCCAACTTGAGGGGAACCCAAAAGGTCAAACACAACAAAGTCGAAATCAATGGTTAAGAGTGCACATTACAAATATAACAACATAAAGAATGGGTATATATATGCTTGATGATTCTATATATGATTAGAATTGGCATGATTATTTTAGGGTGCAAGCATCTAGAGATTTTCTAAGAAATAGAAAGTGTATTGTTTATCCCTTAGCTAATTAATTATTCCGTGATGAACTTAAAGATTTATTACCTTTAAGGCTAATAAATATAAATCACTGTTTATAATAAAAGACATTATAAAAGATACATGTGGGTTGGTACCAATGGGTTAATAAAACTTTCCAAACTAAATTTAATTTAACCAAAGGTATTACTAGAGTTAGATAATGATTTGATGTCTTCCTTCATTCACTACCTTTTTATAGCCAAAAGGAAAAGCTGTGAAGAAACTAGATAATCATTTACTCAAAGCTTACCTTAAAGTATATTTAAAGTGTTGGACTGATTTGGAGGATCTATTGTTTATTCCTGTCACCAAGGCAATAAGAGCCTAAGAGGTAAGTGTATTTAAGAGAGTTCACTCCACCCTCCATCTGAGAAATTTTCAATGGAGGAATCCATTTGACAGTTATTCACTTAAACTTGCTAAAATCCTCAATAATAATTTAAGTCTAAAATTTGCCTCCCATTGTAAAGTATAGACCAAAAGGGCTTAAACCGTTTTGGCAGGACTAGGCTTTACCAGATTGACCAATACCAATTTGACCCTAAATCGTACTATTGACAATGGTTTGACTTTTTTGAGTCATAAGACGCAGCGACCCTTAGGCATGGTCTTATAACTTAGTGGAAAAGATTGGGTGTCCACAAGGACTAGCATAAGCTATGGCATGTTTGATTGCCCAACCCAATGATCAAGGAATTGTGATTTATATCATAAATTGGTTGGGAACCTACCTAATTATCATATTTTATAACGATCGGCCCTAGTCGGAGTTATGAAATAATGATAATGGGATCCTTGCCCACAAGAATCCATCATATTGGGGTTGATGTGATTTGCTTAAAATTTTAAAACAATTGAGTGGGAGCAACTTCATAATATTAAAAGCCAATGTTATTATGAAACATTAATGAAAACATATTCCTAATTTTAACATTTTCTCTTAACACGTAGGTTAAAATATTTCACAAACATTCAAATGGAAAACAGAGTATCATTTCGTTCCATCCTTGATGAGCATAAGCAAAGGGGACAACTACAATGATTGGTTTAGAAACATTAAAATTATCTTACGACAAGAAAAGATTTTATATGTTCTTGAAAGACCATTTCCCCCTAAACCCGCAGAAGATGCTCACCAAGATACATTTGATGCTTGGAAGAAACACGTCGATGATGATGAGCAAGTAGTTTGCATAATGCTTGGCTCTATGTCGGATGAACTTCAGAAAGCTCACGAATATATGGATGCTCAAACCATCATCTTTCACTTGAAGGAGTTGTATGCAACTTCTGTTCATACCGTGAGATTCCAAGTGTCATGTACCTTATTCCAAACAAGGTATAAGGAAGGATCTGTTAGTGGACATGTGCTTAAGATGATTGGCCACATTGAAAAATTGGCCAACCTCGGGTTCATCATGGATCATGAGATAGGTCACAATCTAATTCTTCAGTCCTTACCAAAAGAATTCTCTAACTTTATTATGCAGTTTCATCTGTTTGATAAGGAAGCTACTTTAGAAGAATTGCACAATCTGATAAAGCAAGCAGAGAAGGACTTGAAACCGGAGCTTAAAACCTCCATCATGCTTACGGGTACGGACCTGAAGCCACGAGGCCCAAAGAAAAATAAGGGCAAGGCCAAGGCTCCAGATCACCTAAAGCTCAATGGTAAAGTGGAGAAGAAAAAGGGAAATGGGAAATGTTTCTTTTGTGGAAAAAAGGGTCATTGGAAGAAAGACTGCAAATCCTTGAAAGCCAAGGAAGCTAGGGAAGCCCCAAGAGGCCAAGAAGCCCAATGCTTCAGGTATGTTGTATATGATTGAACTATATTCTCAAAACTCTGAACCTTCTACTTGGGTGCTTGACATCGGTTGTGGAACTCACTTGTGTAACAATGTGCAGGGCCTGAGAAACAGTAGGAGACTCCGACTTGGGGAGGTTGACTTACGCATGGGTAATAGAGCAAAACTGGATGCATTGTGCGTGGGGACTTATTCATTAATTTTGCCGAATGGTTTAGTTTTAGACTTAGAAGATTGTATTTATGTACCTTCTCTAGTAAATGACATCATTTCAATTTCTTCTTTATGTAATAAAGGCTTTTCATGCCTAATAAGTTGTAATGAATGTTCTATTTATTTCAATGAAATAAAATATGGAGATGGTATTTTGAATAATGGTATCTAGGTCTTACAAACTAACAAAGAATGTTCAACCTCTAATATATACAATGTTAACTCGAATAATCTCAATGAATAATTTCTATGGCACAGTCGCTTAGGTCATATCAATGAAACAAGATTAACTAAGCTACATAAGGATGGGTATTTCAAACCCTTCAAATATAAACCTTATGGAACTTGTGAGTCTTGTTTACTTGGTAAAATGACCAAATTACCTTTCAAAGGTAAATGACAGCGTGCAGCGAAGATATTAGAACTCATACACTCTGATGTATGCGGACCAATGTCAGTCACCGCCAGAGGTGGATTCTCCTACTTCATTACCTTTATCGATGATCATTCGCGATATGGGTATGTGTACCTTATGCGGTATAAATCTGAAGCCTTTGAGAAATTCAAAGACTTCAAGGCTGAAGTAGAAAACCAGCTTAATAAAATATTAAGTCACTAAGGTCTGACTGAGGTGGTGAATACTTAAGCAACGAATTTCAAGATTACTTGAGAGAAGATGGCATTGTTTCCCAGTGGACTCCTCCGGGAACTCCACAACATAATAGGGTCACCGAAAGAGAAATCGGACATTATTAGATATGGTCAGATCAATAATGCCAGACACGGATCTACCTATTTCATTTAGGGGTCTTGCTTTAGAAACTGCAACACTGCTACTAACCAAGTTCATTCCAAGACTGTTAGTCAAATACCATATGAGTTATGGTCTGGGAAACGTCATAGTTTTAGTTATCTAAGAGTTTGGGGATGTGACACATATGTCAAGCTCACACAAACAAACAAATTGGATAATAGGGCAGGTAAATGTAAGTTCGTAGGATATGCCTTGAACTCAAGAGCATACGTGTTCTACGTCTCAAATGAACAAAGAACATTTGTCTCGCGAAATTCTAAATTTCTAGAGAATGAATTCCTTCTCAAGAAGTATAGTGGGAGTAGACTTGACCTCGATGAGGTATAAGAAGAACAAACTAACATAGAACTAAACCCCAGGCCCCTCAAAAGGGTAGCTACGGAACAACCACAAGGTTATGAACTCAAAAGGTCTGGTAGGGAAAGACATGAGCCTGAAAAATATGGTTTCCATATTCATGAGGAACATGATCAGGTCATTGATAATGACGATCCCACCAGTTATGATGAAGCAATGCGTGACATTGATTCAGTCAAATGGCTTGAGGCCATGAAATCCGAAATTGACTCTAGGTATCGGAATCAAATCTGGGACTTGATGGATGCACCCGAAGGGATAAAACCCATAGGCTACAAGTGGATTTACAAGCGTAAAACTGATGCAGAAGGTAACATCCAAACCTATAAGGCTAGGTTGGTGGCGAAAGGTTATAGATAAATCCAAGGAATTGACTATGATGAAACCTTCTCGCCTGTTGCAATGATAAATCCATTCAAATTTTACTGGCACTAGCTGCACACTTTGATTATGAGATTTGGCAGATGAATGTCAAAACAGCCTTCCTTAATGGGAACCTCGTAAAGGAAGTCTATATGACACAACCTGAGGGGTTTGCATCAAAGGATGATCATAGTAAAGTATGCAAGCTTAAACGATCCATTTATGGACTCAAGCAAGCCTCCAGAAGTTGGAATATACGATTTGATGAGACAATCAAAGAATTTGACTTCATCAAAAATGTAGACGAGCCTTTTGTTTACAGGAAAAATAGTGGGAGTGCTGTTGTATTTCTTGTATTATATGTCGATGACATATTAATCATCGGGAATGATATTCCCATGATGCAAGCCACCAAGCAATGGTTATCTCAGAATTTCTCCATGAAAGATTTGGGAGAAGCAGCCTACATCCTGGGATTAAGATCTACCGTAATAGATCTAAGAGGTTGTTAGGACTTTCTCAATCTATGTACATAGATAAAGTTTTGAAAAGATTGAAAAATGAAGATTCCAAAAGAAGTAATTTACCTACTTGTCATGGAATCAAATTATCTAAGAAGTAATGTCCACATACTCATTCAAATAGAGAGCGTATGAGTATGATCCCTTATGCTTCAGCAATATGATCGATCATGTACGCCATACTATGTACAAGACCTGATGTCTCTTATGCTCTTAGCATAACGAGCAGGTATCAAGAAAATCCTGGTGAGCAATACTGGGTAGCTGTCAAAACAATCATCAAGTATCTGAGAGGAACTAATGATGTGTTCTTGACATAAAGAGATTGTTCTGAGATGAAAGTCATTGGTTACTGTGATGTGAGCTTTCAGACCGATAGGGGTGACAGCAGATCACAAACAAGATATCTGTTTACTATGAATGGCAGAGCTGTCAGTTGGAAAAGCTCAAAGCAGTCAACTACAGCGGACTCCACCACTGAAGCCGATTATATTGCAGCATCTGAGGCTGCTAAAGAAGCAGTCTGGATAAAGAAGTTCATCACGGAGCTGGAAGTGTTTACCGCGATAAAGAATGGCGTCACAATGTACTGTGACAACACATGCGCCATTGATCAATCAAATGAACCAAGGTCCCACCAGAAATCCAAGCATGTACTCAGCGATTTCATCTCATCTGGGAGATTGTTGAGAGAAAAGAAGTTATTATAGAGAAAATACCCACAGAAGATAATCTTGCAGATTCTCTGACTAAAAGGCCGACTCAACAAAAAAGCATGATAGGCACACCCGAGAGTATGGTGTCCAGATTCATACTAGTTGGCTATAATGCAAGTGGGAGATTGTTAGGGATATGCCATATACCCAACTTTTGGATGGGCTATATGTACATGTATTTGTAATATTTTCATTAATTAATAAAATGGAAATCTTTATTATATGTGTCTTACATAACTTATATGAATCATCAACACTGTAATAAAGCCCTTGGAGTAATAAGACGATGGCTTCAACGCCTTATGAGAATCATTACTCTTAAATGTTCCTAGTCATAGTTTTGTGAATAATCTGGGCGTTCATAAAGCAGAGAGACTAGAATGATGATATGATCCGCCCTTAAGTGCGATAGCCGATCTCATAGGCTACTAGCAGAGATCCGTCTGCTTGGTGTATCACATGGATGCATGAGTTGCTCGTGTCCATCGAACTGACCGCCGAAAGTTTTCATATGGAGTGTTTATCCCATTTGTCTGTGAGAACTTTCATGTATCGATTATATAACTAGTCCTTAGACTTGAGGTCTTTACAATCTTATGTGTGGATCAAATAACTTTGACATTCTCTTTCCCCGGTCAAAAGATCCGGTCATAAGGTAATAATTAGATCATTTGTTGAAACATATGAAGTTTGTAAAGATACAACAGTGAATCGCCACTCTCTCGGATAATATTTTCTTATAAGAGTAGTATTCAGTTCACGGGTTGATATGTGTGATCAATGCTTGAGACTGTGGCCACAACGGAAGAATCATGTGAAATTCTTGGGTTAGTACGATTCATGACACTATCACATCATACCTTGAGCATTTGGTAGACACTTTCCGTACCCTAGGTCAATAGGTATGGATACAGTGAGGGGAAGGACCATATCATATGTAAGTCGTATACATAATGGGTATATATATCTTTCCTTCTCATTTGGGGGCCTTGGCATGTTGCTAGATGTCAACCTTGGTTATTGAAATCGAACGACCATCTGATCGGAGGATAATTTATTTCGATTAAATTATCACGATTCATTTCATGTCCAACTTGAGGGGAACCCAAAAGTCACACACAAAAAAGTCGAAATCAATGGTTAACAGTGCACAGTACAAATATAACAACATATATGATTGCAGTAGAAATTGTTCATAATGGTTCAATGTGTTTAATTATTGAACATATCATTTATGAGGTTCCATAGTGGCTTAGGGATTGGTGAATGACGATGGGGGCACTTTGGAATTGGAATAAAAAAAATTACCATTCACGTGAATAATAAATTTTTTTTTTGTTATTTGTTTTGAATTCAATTCGGCCCAAACTCTTATTAGGGTTTTATAATCTCATTTAAAACCACTAAATTAAGATCCAATGGCTAAGATTAAATTAGGTTTTATCCCACATCTGAATCTTAATTAATTTTGTTATCTTTGGAGCACTATATAAACCCAAAGAATTCTTCACAAATTTGCTACACCAAAACCTTTCATAGCTTGGGTTTATATAAGTGAGCAACTCTAAAGTTTAAGTGTAAGCCACTGATTTTTAGGATCCTTAAGTTTAATTGATGAGAGGAACCTCGAGTTAAAAGTTTTGAGGTATTTGTCTAGGCTAGCACCAAGGGCAAAATACCCGTGTACTCAAGGCGTAGTCTTGCCGTAGAGTTTTAGCTTTGGTGTGTGCATCTTTGGAGGCCACACACTTGGGTGGCTCTTTGGAACGTGGAAGAGCTTGCTGAGTTTGAGAAAAGCTTGTAGATTGGAGGGAGGACTGGAGGAGTCTTCGGTTCAAGTAAGTCTTTTTTTCTTTCTTTATTTTAATTAGAGTTCTTATGATAGTTAGCATGTTTAGGTTTATGTTCTTTGCATGTTTTATGAGTTTTATGCTTAGAATATATAGTAACATGTCTAGGCTTGTCGAATAATCAAAACAAATGGGTCTTGGGCAAAGGGAAAGCGGCATAATAATTTTTATTTTCCGCTGCGCACTCGCGGCCGCTTCCCAACAGTGCAACCTCCAAAGGTTCAGGTTCTTGATTGTTTATGTTGATCAGTGCATCTTGATCTTCTCGCCTTTTCCTTCTCAACTGTCTGATAGTTTTTTCAATTTTGGGTCAAGCGGACGAATTCAAAACTTCTACTTCTTCTCATGTAGTGTCTGAGAACCTGAAACATAAGAAAATAAAAAAAAAAGTAAAAAAAAATTAGACACAAGTAAAATATCTAACCCCAAAATTATAGTAAAAGATAAATAAGTCCCCGCAACGGCGCCAAAAACTTGATCAGTGAAATCACTCACGTAACACAAGCGCACATATCGTTCAAGTAGTATAAAATGTATCGATCCCACGAGGACTTAATACATGTGCTATTAATTTATTGAAGTTAAATTTCTATAAGTATCTAAAAATTGATTGTTGTTTGGATGGTGATTTTAACTAATGACAAGTAACTAAAACAATGCAAAAGTAAATTCTAAAAGTAATCAATATTATGAAACTATCTAGGGTAGTGAATCCTTCTAATATTCTTCTAAAGATGAAGTGATTATCTTATGTTTGTGCAATATGTCGGTTTATTAACCTGGAACACGAAAATATGCAAAAGCCTCTATCAATGGTTAGATGCAAACATCCAAAGTAACCCAATTAACTATATGTTTATGTTAACCAAGTTACCCGAATTCATTAAGTTCAAGTTCTAATTATGGCTACCCACGCCCGACATGTATATGTCTATCCTGGAAGGAAATCTTTAAGGTGAATGTGAGATCGTGAGCTATTGAGTCTAAGGCTGAAACCTAAAATCCCTTTGTCAAATTCATTTTAAGTTTATCAAATCAATCTTATTAGTGGCCAGTTAATAAGAAGTATTAAGATTAAGACTCAAAAAATAAACCTATATATCACACAAGGCACAAAATAACCAATTTATAAACCTATGATATTGGAATTCATCACAACCCTAGATATTGTATTTAGTTATGACACATATCTAGGACTACTAAAGACTTAAATAAATAAAACATCATGCAACTAATTGAAAACTAAAAAGGTAAAAATTACAACAATGAAATAAAATGTTGGGGTTTAGGGATCCACTTTTATCATTTCAGATCTAGAAATCTCTCTTATTATAATATATAAATTTTCATTACATTACCAACCGTCCATATAGGTGATATCCTGATTAAGTCAGATTTTGATTAATTCCAACCGACCATAAAGACGGTATCCAATTAAGTCAGGTTCAAATTAATTTAATTAAGTCTAACCGACCATAAAGGCGGTATCCAATTAAGTTAGGTTTTAAAATAATTTATATATTATAAAATAAGGGAGATTAATCTAAATTATAATAATAAAAGTTTCACCTTCACCACAACAGAAAGAAGTTACCTACTCATGCTTTTAAGTAGAACAAAGAAAGATTTATTACTTAAAATAAAAATTAAATATAAGAAAACTGAAATTAAACTAACAAGATACTTTCTTCTTAGTATTCTAAGGAAATTCCCCAGAAGAAAGTATGAATTTTCCTTTTGAATCAGGCCTCTATTTATAGGATTCAAATCGGTCGCGCGTCGCGACGCGCCAAGTCTTTTGCATTGCGACCCGCAGTATATGAATTGGCGGCTGTCGACAGATCAATAATTTGCTGACGGCATGATGATGCGGTTATGACGTACGTGATGACGCGATGATGATACATGTGGTGACGCATCGCGACGCGTTGAACTGGAGCGTCATGACGCATGAACAATAAATTTCCCATTTTTCCTTTTTTGATCCATTTATTTCCATTTTAACCATAATTTAATTCCAGTGAGTCCCAATATTTTATTTATCTACAAAATAACACAAAACACATCAAAATATTAACAATACTTGAGAAACTATACAAAATATTAAGTAAAAGGGGCGGTAAATATTGATATATTTTTCGCTCATCACCTTCGCAACAAACTAGCATACGTCCGAACAGAAAGCACAGTATCAGTAAGAAGAGCACGAACGGGCCGATGAGGCTCATCATGAAGGCGAGCATTTCTCTCCCTCCAGATGTAGTAAACTGAAGCTGCGAAAGAGAGCCGAACAAGTAAATGACATAATGAGTTGCCAGTGTACCAATCCATCCACTCAATAGTCTGTATCCAAGCTCAGGAGCTCCAATTGAGTGCACACATAGCCAATACAGTCGTCCAAACCTGTGATGAGAAAGAGCACTGGAAGAAAAGGTAATCTACATCTGATGCGGAAAATCACTTGGAGGATTAGGCCAAGCAAACCCCTCATAACAGATATAACCCCAAGCACCACGAATTTGATTTTGTTGGAGCAAAACCCTTCCAAGGCCACAAAGACGATCCAAAAAGAACTTGTCTTTGAGAACCCTTAAGATGATTCCTTGTAGTGTTCTGCTAGCATGAAGATGCTACTAAGTTTGCCACGCCTTAGATAAGTCGATTGCATGAAATAAGGGGAATCCCTCCCTTAAGTAATAATATGGCCCAATTTTCGGCCATTAGAAAATAAATATAAATGCAAATTATTTTTCCATTTTGCTAGGCTTTGCCATTTTCTCTCATGAGTTGAGAACAAAGAAAAATGGGTTAGGTTTAAAACAAGTGATTAACATCAAGAAGAAGTAATTGAAAAAATTTGGAACATGAATTAAGGTAATATTAAGTTCCTAATTTCTAATTTCTTAAACATGTTAATATGTATGGGATATGTATATTACATATTTTATTTATATATGTATCTTGGATATATATTGATTAAAAAACTTGGTGTTGGTTGTTTGATTAACCTTAATAATTTTCTTTTGTTAAGCATGTGTAAGGATTAATTAGTGAATTAATCTTAAAATTTTAATTGCTATTCTAAAGTGATTATTGCCACTCAAATATTTCCTATAATTCTTCTTTGAGCTTTATATTACGGCCATTAATTTTGGTGTAAATTAATTGGATTAATTTTGTGAATAAATTGAATATTGGCATGAAAAATGGATAAATATTTATTTGGATAAGATCTTATTTTTTGGCTTAAAATATAATATTTCTTATAGAAAAATATGTTATTTGGATGATTTTGGATGTGTATTAGGTGGTGGATTAATTTCGGAAATTATTCCGGGGCGAAAATGTGAGAAAACGGTGAAAATAGCATCGAAACAGGCTCACCGCATCACGACTGCCCAAACAATGAACTGGTCACTGTTTGGGTAGCCCAATGGCTGACCGAGTCAGCCCAGCTTGGCGATCGGTCAACCGGTTTCACTGTTTATATGTTACGAGTAGTATTTGTTTAAAAATATTTTCGTAAAATAATTCATCATGTTTCGAAGTATATTATGTTATTAATTGTTAATAAATAATATATTTAAACTGTTTTAGGTGAATTAAAAATATTTTGATATTAATTAATTCACTCGGAAATTTTTTTTAAATATTTAAAGACCCTTTTCGCTCTTTTATCGCACCTCCGCTGCGCTTACCCTAATAAAATGGTATCAGAGCGTCAGATTCCACATCTAAAATAATTTTCCATGCTTTAAATATTTGATATTTAATTTAATTTATTTTACACATGCTTAAGAATTAATTGATTGGATCAATTATTTTATCTGTTTGACAGTACTTGAAAATCCTTATAATAAGGCTTTATTTTTCTGTGAGTGTATTGTACACTATATGATTTGTCTTGTCAATACGATGTAAATAATTTTCCTGATCCTGTGGTTATATCTGCCACAACAGTTCTGTTATGGTAAAGGAAATTTTTTTATGCCAATAAAACTTATTTGATAAGAAACAAATTCGAGCAAAAATGCATACCAATAGATGACAAAGCAGTGAGATAGTGCATAAGTACCTTGGATGTGTTAATTGACGAGTATTGCCTTGAAGATGCCCCATCCAATAGATGTTAAAGCAGTAAGGATTAGAAACGGTTCATGACCTATTTTAAGAGTCATATTGGATGTGATTGATAATTATTATCTACTTTCAAATATATTTGGGCACAATGTGCCAAAGTTGTATGTCAAAATATATTTGTGAGATCTACTTCCTGCTATAGAATTTAATTTAATTATTAAAATCTCATATTTTATTTGGGGATTATCAATTTATGTAAAATAGTGGGATGGCATCCTTATATTAAAATTCCATGATATGTTGCACGTTTTATGATATTGATGATATTACTTTAATCTGCTAATTCATGTTTCTTTTGTAAAGTTTTGTGATGGCAGCTACTACTTCTTCTAATCCTTTTTCACGTGTCCTGGACATGAATAAATCGAAAGGTCCCGAGGACGTTTCTGAATGGCAATTTGATCTTAAGATTTTCTTGAGATCTGAGAAGTTGAGTTATGCGGTGGATAATCCAGTACCGTTGGATATTGCTTTAGAGTCAACACTTGAAGAGAGGGAGACATTTCAGAAATGAAAAGATAATGATTTCAAAGTCAGGTCACTCATTCTCTGTACTATGTCTCCTGATATGAAGAGGCAATATATTGATATGCCTGACTCATACAGTATTATAATTCAGCTTAGGGAGCTGTTTCGAACTAGGAGCATAACCTGTTATATAAGATCTCTGTGGAATTATTCCACTCTCGTTTGGCTGATAGTAAGCCATTGAGTCTACATGTCCTGTACATGATGGATCTCATCGAGCAGCTTCAGAGGTGTGACTTCTAGCTGAATGACACTTTGGGATGGAATTTAATTCTCGGCTCACTCCCACCGTCATATTCCCAGTTTATTATGAACTTCAACATGCATGGCATTTGCTATTCCTATAGTCAGTTGCATATGATGCTTCAGACTGCTTAGGAGGACATCAAAAAGGGTGTGCCGACATTCATTTCGAAGTCCTCTCTGCCTAGTTCTTCTCCTTCTCAATCTACGAGATCTGGAAAAAAGAAGAAAAAAAAGGCAAAGAAGTATGACTTCAGTGTTCCTCCCAAAGGAAAATTAGTGAAGCCAGGAAAGGCAAAGAAGAAAGCCGCTGAGGACAAATGCTACCACTGTGGCAAGATTGGACACTGGAGGCGCAACTGTCCAGATTACATAGCTTCCGTCAGATAGGAGAGAGCCGTCGCATCAGATATATTTTTTCCCTATTATTGATATCTTTTTGGCTTGTGAAGCCATAGGTTCTGGATGGGTTTTAGATTCTGTTAGTCCTACTCACATCCGCAATTTGTTACAGGGATTGAGGGTCAGTAGGATGCTGGATCTAGGTGTGATATAGTTGCATTTTGGAAATGGAGATTCCTTATCTGCATTAGCCATTGGAAAATACGAGATTCGTCTATCCAGAGGCAACATCATTTTGACAGATTATGTTTTGTACCTGGATGTGTAGCTAATATTATCTCCTTGTTTGTATTAGATACAAAATGATATCATGTACATATTAAGAATCGTTCTATGTATATATATATGATATTAATGATGTTTGGTTACACAACTATTCAAATTCATATGGTCATTATATCTTGCATGTCGTTAGAGATATTTATGAAATTGGGAATAATAAACGTAAAAGATCTGAAATTACTTATACTGAATTATGGCATATGCGATTACAACATATATGTCTGTGATACCTAACCCAGTTGGTTAAGAATGGTCTGATTGGGAATCTGACCATACAGTCTTTTCCAACTTGTGAATCTTACATTCATGGTAAAATGACCAAAGCCCTATTTACTGGTGTTGGACATCGGGCCACTAAATTATTAGAGCTCTACATAGTGATGTATGTGGTCCTATAAGTCACACTGCTCATAGCGGTTTTTATTACTTCCTAAAATTTACCAATGATTTATCATGGTATGGTTATATTTACTTGATGAAACATAAATAGAAAACCGTTGAAAGGTTTAAAGAATTTCGAAACAAAGTAGAAAAACAAACTGGTAAATTCATCAAATGCCTTCGATCAGATCGATGTGGTGAATATATGAGTAGTGAGTTTACATAGTATCTTAAATAGAATGGGATTCTCGCTCAATATGCTCCTCCGGGTACTCCATATCACAATGGAGTATCTGAAAGGAGAAATCAAACTTTATAGGATATGGTCTGATCCATGTTGAGGTTTATAGATCTACCTTACTATTTGTAAGGGTATGCTATTTTTACTACTGCACATCTGCTGAATAGGGTTCCCTATAAAACTTTTCCAACTACTTCATATAAGATATGGGTTGGTAGGAAACCAAATCTTAATTATGTTAGGGTTTAGGGCTGTCATGCATACGTCAGAGTGACGCAGTAGGATAAACTTTTACCACGATGGCGAAAAGTTAGGTTTGTTGGATATCCTTCGAATTCCAAATATATCAATTCTATGAACCTGAGCATCGAAATGTGTTCGTAGCTCGTTTTGCCAAATTTATTGAATAAGAAATTTTGGCAGAAGGTGGTAATCATATGAGGGTTGAGCTTGATGAAGTCCAACCTATAGAAGGCATACCAATAGAGGAATCACAGGTTCAGACAGAAGCTGAACCTTCTAATTCCACTCTCCGTAGGTCTACTAGGATATCGAGGCCTTATTAGCGCTTATATTTGATACAAGACAAGAGTCTCGATGTGCTCCTAATTGATGAGACTGATCCATATACTTACAGAGAAGCGATATTAGACATTGATTCCGCTAAATGGTTGGAAGCCATAAATTTCGAATTAGACTCTATGCATTTGAATAAAGTATGGGACTTGGTTTCGCTTCTTGAGGGAATTGTTCCCGTAGGTTGTAAATGGGTTTACAAAAGGAAGCGAGGGCCTGATGGGGAGGTTGAAACCTTCAAAGCCTGACTGGTTGCTATAGGTTATACTCAAAGGCTATGTGTGGACTATGATGACACCTTTTCACCAGTAGTGATGCTAAAGTGTATTAGGATTTTATTGGCTATCGTTGCTTACCATGATTATGATATTTGGAAAATGGATGTCAAAACTGCTTTTCTTAATGGATTTCTTGATGAAAAAATCTATATGGGACAGCCGGAGGGTTTGTCTCCAGCCAAAATTTAGCAAATGGTATGTAAGCTTAAGAAGTCCATTTATGTTCTTAAACAAACTTCGCGAAGTTGGAATCTTCATTTTGATGAGGTAATCAGATTGTCTGGTTTTCTAAAAATGAAGAAGAACTCTGTGTTTATAAGAAGGTTAGTGGGAGTATGTTAGTTTTATTGGTGTTTTATGTTGATGACATCCTGATCATTGGAAATGATCTTGGAATGATATAGGGTGTTAAAGCATACCTCTGTAAAAACTTCTCCATGAAAGACTTGGGTAAAACTTCATATATACTTGGTATAAAACTCTATAGAGATAAGGAAAGAAGGCTGATTGGGTTATCCCAATCTTCGTACATAGATAAAATCCTACAAAGGCATAACTTTAGCGATTGTAAAATTACTAATATACCTTTTGACATGGCATTCATCTTTCAAAGAAGATGTGTCCTCAAACGGAAGATGAAAAGGCTAGAATGTCTAGCCAACCTCATGCATCATGCTTGGGAAGTATCATGTATGCCATGTTATGTACGAGACCTGATATTAGTCATGCAGTAAGTGTTACGAGTAGATATCCGTCAAATACAGGTAACAACTATTGGATGGTAATTAAACATATCATAAAGTATCTAAAATGTTTTAAGGATAAGTTTCTTATTTCTGGATAAGGTGATTTATAGACAAGAGGATATATAGATTCTGACTTTTAGTCAGATTCTGATGATAGAAATTCTACCTCAGGTTTTGTATTCACTCTTAATAAAATAGCAGTTAGTTGGAAGTGTTCCAAACAATGATCAACGGCTGATTCCACCACCGAGGTGGAACATATTGCGGCATCATTGTTAGTGTTCCTAGAACATGCCAAGATCGTCTAAGAGTGATTTGTGGGTGAATAAATCAAAGGGAGTTGTGGAATACTCACATTGACTCGGAGATTGAAGATGAGTTCCAAACTCTCGGGTGAGTCTCCCTATCACCTTGATTCACTCCTTTAAGTGCTAGCTTGGAACAAATGAAAGACAAAAGTTTCCACCATGGAAGCTTGAAGTGTTCGGCCAAGCATGAGAGAGAAGAGAGAATATTGTTTTCAACTTTTGATTTCTAAAATCAATTACCAAAAACAAATCAAAAGTTGCATTTATATTTTCCAAAAATAAAGTGTGTTGGACAAGTAAGCTTTAAAAGCTTACAACCACTTCCATCAATCAAGTGACTTGTTGATGTAAGTTGGTGGGCCCTACTTTAAATTATAAATTTAAGTCGGACAATCCAATACGCAACTTCGCTCAGGCCCGGGTTCGTTTAATTCCGAATTAAAAGAATTTTCCGTTGCGACTTAATTAAATCCAATTTAATTAATAAAAATGCCTAACAAAATTATTACGGAAGTCGCTTGCGAATTAATTCTAAAATAATTCGTTCGCTTGAATTAAAATCTAATTTTAATTCCGCGTTGAAATCTAATTTCAATTAATATATCTAATATATTATCTTTAGCCCAATTAAATAGATTAAATAGTAAAATCTAATTTCACTATTAAATTTACTTTACCGATTAATTCCAAATTAATCGCGTTCTCTCTTCTCGACGAATTAATCCCAAATAAATTATCGATGCAATTAATCCCAGATTAATTCTTTCTCTGATAAATAATTCCGAGAATAATTATTGTCGTAATTAATCCCATATTAATTTCTCTTTCATAATTAATCCCAGATTAATTCTCTGTTCGAGTCAAATATCAACGGTGAATTTTTGGGTGGCGACCCAAGAGATCCCTGGATATGTTGGCAGTAAATACGGTTATCGGACTATCCGAATACGTGCGTACCTAGTACCATGTTCTTACCGATTTACAAGACATGGTTGGCTTCTAGCAAAACATCGTGCCTACCCAATTCTCCAGAAATATTCTATAAACGAATATATAATCTTTGTCAGGCATAGTATACGAAGTATTGCGTATTACGATCCAGTATCGGATGTCACATGCTAGGCCTGGGGCTGGAATTGTGTCTGCCCCGTATGAAGCACATATCGGATCTCTGGTAACTAGTCTCTATTATCGGATAAACATGACCTAGTCATATTATCCCGGTGACTGTAGTAAATAAGAGTACT
Source organism: Zanthoxylum bungeanum (assembly GCA_019454045.1). Classification (NCBI taxonomy): domain Eukaryota; kingdom Viridiplantae; phylum Streptophyta; class Magnoliopsida; order Sapindales; family Rutaceae; genus Zanthoxylum; species Zanthoxylum bungeanum. The sequence continues at coordinate 55,282 of SKCR01046246.1, read as the reverse complement.
AGATCTGTATCCTACGTGATCATAATCTTCATATGACTGAAGTGATACTTCCATCTTGACATCACACCCAATACACTACGATTCTCAATATACCCAGAAGAGGCGTACACATAACCTGTTAAAGCCCCGGACGACCAAAACAAAGTATATTGATTGTCGCAAGCATTAGCGATGCAAGTCTGAGGTTAAGACCAAATACACCTACCCTGATTCGGACTTCCATAGACACATAGTCATACTACCAATGGAATTTCGATGGGTCTATCCAGAGCGAAACTGTTTTCATACCATCGGTAAACACAACCTCCTATGACACTTGCATGAGTATCCAATACCCAAATATATGATAACTATGCCGTTATGCTCCCATAACACGCACAAGTCCAATACTAGTCTATCCCCATTATCGATGTCCAATCTCGATAATACTACGACTAGGGATATTTAATGATTAAACCTTAATGGATTAACATTGTCTCATCTTATAATCTGGAACTAATCATATGGACTTTTATCATTTATATATCCCGGTAATCCAATTACAAATGATAAAGAGCAATTTCCTTTGTCACATAGTTAATTTGTACAACAACACCATGTTCTGTACAAATAGTGATGCTATGGGTCATAATGTCCAACAATCTCCCACTTGGCCTATAGCCAATCACTCAAGTGCCTACACTTGAACTATGTACGGGTCACTCAAAACTTCTGCTGAGAAACTGCTTTCGTCAGCATATTTGCAGGTTCATCTGATGCGATTTATTCGATCATCACATCGCGACGATGTATGATCTAACGAATCAGTTGAAACCATTTGAAGATATTTTAGATCATTGATGAGACATTAATTCTTTAGCCAATGTTGTTGTTAGACATTATGTCCCATAGCGTCACTGTTTGTAAATGATATTGTATTATTGTACAAAATTAACTATGTGATAATGAAATTGCCTTTTGCCGTTTTGTAATTTTATTTACTTTGATATATAAATGGCAAAAGTCCATATGATTAGTACTGGATTGAGATGATATGAGACAGTATCAATCCATAAAGGTTTAATCATTAAATATCCCTAGCCGTAGTATTATCGAGACTGGACATCGATAATGCGGAATAGGCTAGTATTGCGCTTGTGCACGTTGTGAGGGCACAACGGCATAGTTCTCATATATTTAAGTATTGGATACTTATGCAAGTGCGATAGGAGGTTGTGTTTTACCGATGGTACGGAAAACAGCTTCGCTCTGGATAGACCCCGCGGAATCCCATTGGTAGTATGTCTATGTGTCTATGGGAGGCCGCATCAGGGTAGGTGTATATGGTCTTAACCTGAGACTTACATCGCTAGTACTTGCGACAATCGGTAAACTTTGGTTTTGGTGGTTGGGGACCTTAACCGGTTCTGTGTACACTTCTGGGTTTATCGAGAAGCGTAGTGTACTGGATGTGATGTCAAGATGGAAGTATCGCTTCAGACATATGGAGGTGATGATCATGCAGGGCACAGAACTAGTACTCTATAAAAGGTTGCAACCGTCGGGACAATATGACCAGGTCAGGATTGTCCGATTTAAAGAGACTAGTTGCTTGATGTCCGATATATGTTTCGTACGGGGCAGACACATCTCCAGCCCTAGGCCTAGCATGTGATCATCCGATACTGGATCGATGTACGCAATACTACGGTATACTACGCTTGATATAGATCTTATATTCCTATAAGAATATTTCTGGAGAATTGGGTAGGCATGGCGCTTTGCTAGAAGCCAACCTTGTCTTGTGAATCGGTAAAGACGTAGTACGAGGTACGTACGTGTTCGGATTATCCGACGACCGTATTTACTGCCAACATATCCGGAGTCTCTTGGGTCGCTTCCTGAAGATTCACCTATGATATTTGATTCGGACTTAATTAATCTTGGATTAATTGCGGAGAAACTTTATCTTGGATAAAGTGCCTAATTTAGAGAGAGAACGATTAATTTGGAATTAATCGATAAAATTATTGTATTCGATATAATAATCGAAATTCGATTTCGACGCGAAATTAAAATTAGATTTTAATTCGGGCATACGAGTTAATTTAGAATTAATTCGTTAGCGACGTAAATAATAATTTCGCCAGGCGCAATTATTTATTTAAATTCGGTTTAATTAACGTCGCGACGTAAGCTCGGTATTTCGGAAATATCGAACCCGAACGCGTGAAGACGTGGGCCCACTTTCATTGGGAAACGTGTGGGGCCCACATGACACTTGTCATTATATGCATTATTTAATTGATAAGGCATTGCATGGTGATAGTGTGCATTACACTCTAATGCATTGCATGGAGTTTGAGTGTTTGACACTCTAAGCCATTGCATGGTTTGTGTCATAGATTTATTATTAATTTAATAAATTATGGCATAAATATAAATTGATTTTTGGTAAAACAAAATCAATTACACAAAACTCTTTCTCTCTCATTTCTTCACATTGCCGTGAACTCCATGGAAGGACAAAGGAAGATTTGATCTTCTATTCTCCATTTTTGCTAGCACAAGCAAGGGATCAAAAGAGGTGATAGGGAAACCATCAAAGAGCTTGGAATACAAAAGCTTGGAGCTTCAAGTCTTCTTCCTCCTCTTGGCCGAATCTTCCAACACTTGGAGCTTCCACCATTTGATCATCTTCTTCATCACATAGCTTTGTAAGTATGATTCCGCCATGCTTCAGTCTTATTATATATTCATTTATAGTATTTCACATGCTTAATCTTTGTTTGGGACATATTATAGAAACCAACAATGGTATCAGAGCTAGGTTTAAGCATGAAATACTTTAGGTTAAAATTGGGAAAAATGATTGAAGCATGTTCTTGTGAAATTTGATGAATGAGTATGCTTATATGTATGTTAAATGACATTATATGAAATCAATTTTATGAAAAATGCATTGGATGATTTTTCCCCAAAAATTTGACCTTGGCCGAAGGGTGTGAGAAATTGATTGAAGCATGTTCTTGTGAAATTTGATGAATGAGTATGCTTATATGTATGTTAAATGACATTATATGAAATCAATTTTATGAAAAATGCATTGGATGATTTTTCCCCAAAAAATTTGACCTTGGCCGAATGGTATGTACATTGATGTATTGGAATTTTTTGTGTTTAAGATCATTGGATGACTTAGAACGTATACGGGACGTAGATTAGTAATTCAATCGGATTGAAAAACAAATCGACACAAATACTTACCTTGGCCGAATATACAAGACATGAAATGGAGTGGTTTATTTTTGATAAAATTAATGTTGGACATTATTTTACAAAAATACATGATTAATAAATTAATGGGTATTTTGAAAATTTGGTTTAATGTATTAATCTTGGTATTACACTTTAATTAATGGACTTTAATGTTTGGAATATTAAAATTAATTAATGGGCTTAATTGGTGCATGGGCTTTTAATATTGTATTTGGGCATAATGGGCTTGGTTGGACCAAGTAGATTGGGCCAAAAGGATTGGATCCAATTTGGGCCTAAATCACTCCATTAAGTCCAAATATAATATAATGGGCTTTAATAATTTAATTGGGCCTTATGGGCTTAAAATTGTTTTATGGCACTTAAGGGTGATTCCTTATTTGGGCTTGGTAATGGGTTTGACCCACATTGACCAAAGCCCAAGCCTTAATAAATCAATTCTAAGCCCATTTGACTTGAATTAAATTCAACATTGGATGTTAGTTGGGCTTTGAGACCCAATAGGATTAGATTTAGAATCTAAGTCTTTAAAGCAAATTAAAAGTGTAAACATTTAATTTGGAATTAAATAAATGAATTAGTATTGAATACGAATTAAATAAGATTTAATAAGTAGTTCGATATAATTCGCGAATTCGTACCTTATGTACTTATTCTCAATCGAGTTGGACTCGCGCAAAATCAAACCGTTGTTTGAACATTGGATGATCACTTTAACAAAGACTAATTAATTGGATTAGATTGGTTGTAAAAGCATGTCTTGTTTGATATATATGTATGTGATGAATGAATAGTGTATATCGGATGGATATTAGAAGGGAAAGGGTAATTTTAGAAATTATTGTAAATTTGGAATTTATAAATTGGACCTGCGTGTCCAGCCTTATCTCTTTATCTCTTTGTATTCTCTCTCACCTAATTCCCCTCAATGTAAATGAGGTTTCTTTTTGTATTATGTAATTGGGTAATAGTAGAATAGTGCTAGCGGGGAGAGGAAAGGGAGTGATTTGTTCTAGGAACAAGTTGTTTATATATCCATCCGCATATCACTATTAATTACTTTACGCGCTTTATGATGTTTTAGAAGCATGCTTAAGGGTGTATGATGATGAGACCTAACAAAGATAAATAAATTGGTTGCCAATTACGCGAAAATCCCTCAATTTATATTAAGCGAATATCCTTCCATTGAATGGTTCTTGTTCAAGATCCGAAGTTGGCATTGGTTTGTTTTTGACCAAAGTCAAGACCTTTGTCAATCAAGGATGTACTTGAATCATGAGAGTTTTGTTGCATATCGGTGTCTTGTCCAAATCGTGATTTTTATTGGCCAAAGTCAAGATCACTTTTTGCAACGACATTGATTACGAAACTTTCCTCGTCAATGGGTCCCGCTTAACTGGAATCACTAGGTTTTTTTTTGGCCAAAGCCAAGGCCTAGATGATTCGGAGGATAGGGTTAGGAAAATGTAATGGTTACATTGGCATTATACATATGTTTCGGACTTGGATGTCCACCTAACCGGATCTAGGAATTGGATGAGATCCAATTGATCATGGAGATCTACCTAAGTTAAATAGCATACAATTTTTATTGGCCAAAGTCAAGGTTGTGTGTTTATTTAACGGGATCCTAGCCCACTAGGAAATTCGATTTCCCGAGTTCTCTACAGAGGGTTAGAAACTTGAAGAAAATAGTGGGAGGCTATTATTGAATTTGCAATCTCGTTCAGATAATTAGCCTTACTCGTCTTTCAAAATTATTTCGTCAATATTTTATTTGATTAGTTGGACTAATATATTGTTATTTTACTTGTAACAGTTTGACTGTACCCATAACATCGTTGACTTTATAGTTGGACTATAGTTGTCAAGATGACTGGCAAAGGTAATATCCGCGACATAATCATGGGCGATAATGTCTTCAAAGGGACAAACTTTGCCGACTGGGAAATGAACCTCAAGATAGTGCTTGGGGCTGAGGGTACTGTATACTATTCAGAGGCCTCTCCCGCCTAAACCCACTGAGCCACTGGAGCTAGAGTTATGGAAGACTCATAGTGACGATTGTGACCAAGCTCAGTCAGTTATGCTAGCTGCAATGACCCAGCATTTCAGACGCCAAAACAGGGACTTGGATCCCTATAACATGATGGCAAGATTGCGTGATCTTCACCGCACTAACAAGCGGATGAAGAGGTACGAGCTAGTAAGGAAACTCTTCCGCTCCCGGATGACAGATGGCGCATCAGTTGAGGCCCACGGGACTCAAATGATCGCTGACATAGATGAGTTAGCCAATATGGGCATTGTCTTGGAGGCAGAGCTGACGATTGATATGATATTACAATCGCTGCCCGATACTTGGAAACAAATCATCGTCAACTATAAGTTGATGGATACTGACGACACTCTTGGAGAGTTGTTGTCCGTGCTGAAGGAGTCCGAAAGGGAACTCCTAAAGGGGAGCAAGCGCGAGGCGCATTATGCATCGACCTCTCATGCGCCAAAGGCTAGGCCCATGGCAATTGGAGGTGCGAGGAAGAGGAAGTTCAAAAAGAAGGGCAAAGGCAAGTTGACAGTGGCTTCTAGGAAGCCAAAGGACAAATCTCGCGACATCTGCCTTAACTGCGGCAAAAGGGGTCACTGGAAACGTGACTGCCAAATAAGCATTGTGCAGAAGGAGGATAGCAAGGGTGGCAAGGCTACCGCCTCTGGTATGTTTGTTATTGAGATAAATATGAATACTTCTAGTTTTAAAAATTGGATTTTTGATTCTGGTTGTGGTGCTCATATTTGTACTGATGTGCAGGATCTGCATGATAGCAGGATGCTGGCGACAGGGGAGATGGATCTACGGGTCGGAAACGGAACACCAGTTGCTGTTTTGGCCGTAGGGACTTTTGTTTTAGAACTGCCCTCAGGGCATGTACTTAAACTTTTAAACTGTTATTTTGTACCTAGTTTAACTAGGAATATTATATCTGTATCCTTGTTAACCCAGCAGGGTTACACTTTTGTATTTAGAAACACTGGGTGTTATTTATATAAAAATGATGCAGAAATTTGCATAGCTGTTGCAAATAACGGTCTTTATATTTTGAATATAAATGAATCTCCTAAAATGACAAACAAAAGGCTCAAAAGGAGTAATCTAAAAGATGAAGCTTATATGTGGCATTGTCGTCTAGGACACATTAACAAGACTCGCATATCCACACTTTCGAAGAGTGGGTACTTGGACGAATTTGATCTCAATTCATATGACGTCTGCGAATCTTGTCTTTTAGGCAAAATGCCTAAATCACCTTTTAGCGGTAAAGGTGAACGTACCACAGAACTGTTAGCTCTCGTTCATACTGACGTATGCGGGCCCATGTCTAGCCAGGCTAGAGGTGGATTTCACTACTTCGTAACCTTTACAGATGATGCATCTCGTTACGGTTATGTGTATCTTATGAGACACAAGTCGGAAACTTTTGAGAAATTCAAAGAGTTTCGACACGAAGTGGAGAAACAAACAGGGAAGAGTATTAAGACATTACGGTCAGACCGTGGTGGCGAATACTTGAGTTATGAGTTTCAAGATTACTTGAAAGAATATGGTATTCTTTCACAGTGGACTCCTCCTGGAACACCGCAATTAAATGGTGTGTCCGAACGGAGAAACCGCACCTTGTTGGACATGGTAAGGTCAATGATGAGTCGCACTGAGCTACCAATATCCTTCTGGGGATACGCATTAAACAGTGCTATACTTATTTTGAATAAAGTACCGTCGAAGTCTGTTGAACAGACTCCATATGAGATATGGACAGGAAGGAAACCAGTTTCTCTTTCCTGAAGATTTGGGGATGCTGGGCACATGTTAAACGTTTGGAAAGTACCAAACTTGAACCCAAAACTGATAAATGCCTTTTTGTAGGATATCCTAGGGAAACCAAAGGATATTACTTCTATCACCCACAAGAGAACAAAGTATTTGTTGCTCTACAAGCATTTTTCCTTGAGAAGGATTTTATAAATGCAGTGGTAAGTGGGAGGAAAGTAGAACTCGATGAAGATCGTAGTGATACTGTTCCTGGCAATGAATCAACGACGGAACAAGAACAGACCGTCCAGGATGAGTCTGTACCACAAACTTCACATACACAAGGACCGCGTAGGTCGGAGAGAGTCAGAACAGTACCTGAGAGGTATGGGTTCCTGATCTCACCTCATGTAGATATTAATCTGATTGAGGATAATGAGCCGGCTACGTATGAGGAAGCGATACGAAATATCGATTCCGCTTTATGGCAAGAAGCCATGAAGTCCGAGATGGATTCCATGTACGCCAACCAAGTTTGGACACTGGTTGATGCACCAGAAGGCGTAAAGCCTATTGGATGCAGATGGATCTTCAAGAAGAAGACCGACATGGATGGCAACGTACAAACGTACAAAGCTAGGCTTGTAGCGAAGGGGTATCGTCAACAATACGGTATTGATTATGACGACCTTCTCACCCGTTGCCATGATTAAATCCATTCGGATAATGCTTGCAATAGCTGCATATTTCGACTTCGAGATATGGCAGATGGACGTTAAAACCGCTTTCCTTAACGGAAACCTTTTGGAGGATGTTTATATGCAACAGCCTGACGGTTTTATCGTGCCAAGACTTGCAAACAAGGTTTGTAAGTTAAATCGATCCATTTATGGATTGAAGCAAGCATCACGGTCATGGAATCAACGTTTTGATGAGATCAAAAGAATATGATTTCGTGCAAAACGCAGATGACCCTTGTGTATACAAGAAGGTTAGTGGGAGAGCACTTACTTTTATCGTCCTTTATGTCGACGACGTATTGCTGATAGGCAATGACATTCCCATGCTAACGTCGGTGAAAGCTTGGCTTTCATTAAAATTCTCCATGAAAGATCTGGGAGAAGCAGCCTTTATTCTTGGAATAAAGATCTACCGGGATAGATCTAGAAAGCTGCTTGGACTCTCCCAGAGTACATACATTGATAAAGTGTTGAAGCGATTCAACATGGAACAATCCAAGAGGGATTGGTTCCAATGATACGTGGTACCTCTCTGTCTAAGGACATGTGTCCTAAGACTCAGGAAGAGAGAGACAACATGAGTCGGATACCGTTCGCCTCGGCAGTCGGATCGATCATGTATGCCATGATATGTACACGACCTGATGTCTCATATGCTTTGAGCATGTGTAGTCGCTATCAGGCCGATCCAGGTGAAGGTCACTGGATAGCAGTTAAGAATATCCTTAATATCTTAAACGAACTAAGGATGCTTTCTTAATTTATGGAGGTGGAGAACTTGCGGTATCTGGGTATACCGATGCAAGTTTCCAAACCGACAAGGATGACTACAGGTCACAATCCGGGTACATTTTTTGTTTGAATAACGGAGCAGTGAGCTGGAAATCTTCCAAGCAAGATACTGTTGCCGATTCAACAACAGAAGCGGAGTACATCGCTGCATCTGAAGCAGCAAAGGAGGCAGTTTGGATCCGAAAGTTCCTAATCGGATTAGGAGTAGTTCCGTTAGCAGCAGAGCCCGTTCCATTGTATTGTGACAATAACGGGGCCATAGCACAGGCTAAGGAACCAAGGTCTCATCAACGGTCCAAGCATGTTCTTCGACGTTACCATCTGATTCGGGAGATCATACATCGTGGCGATGTAAAAGTCGAGAAGGTCACATCAGATGATAACATTGCAGACCCGCTGACGAAGGCTGTCATTCAGCAAGTTTTTGAACGACACATACATAGTTCGGGTATTAGATGCTTGAGTGACTGGCTATAGCCGAGGGGAGGAGATTGTTAGACATTATGTCCCATAGTCACTGTTTGTAAATGATATTGTATTATTGTACAAAATAACTATGTGATAATGAAATTGCCTTTTGCCGTTTTGTAATTTTATTTACTTTGATATATAAATGGCAAAAGTCCATATGATTAGTACTGGATTGAGATGATATGAGACAGTATCAATCCATAAAGGTTTAATCATTAAATATCCCTAGCCGTAGTATTATCGAGACTGGACATCGATAATGCGGAATAGGCTAGTATTGCGCTTGTGCACGTTGTGAGGGCACAACGGCATAGTTCTCATATATTTAAGTATTGGATACTTATGCAAGTGCGATAGGAGGTTGTGTTTTACCGATGGTACGGAAAACAGCTTCGCTCTGGATAGACCCCGCGGAATCCCATTGGTAGTATGTCTATGTGTCTATGGGAGGCCGCATCAGGGTAGGTGTATATGGTCTTAACCTGAGACTTACATCGCTAGTACTTGCGACAATCGGTAAACTTTGGTTTTGGTGGTTGGGGACCTTAACCGGTTCTGTGTACACCTCTTCTGGGTTTATCGAGAAGCGTAGTGTACTGGATGTGATGTCAAGATGGAAGTATCGCTTCAGACATATGGAGGTGATGATCATGCAGGGCACAGAACTAGTACTCTATAAAAGGTTGCAACCGTCGGGACAATATGACCAGGTCAGGATTGTCCGATTTAAAGAGACTAGTTGCTTGATGTCCGATATATGTTTCGTACGGGGCAGACACATCTCCAGCCCTAGGCCTAGCATGTGATCATCCGATACTGGATCGATGTACGCAATACTACGGTATACTACGCTTGATACAGATCTTTATTCCTATAAGAATATTTCTGGAGAATTGGGTAGGCATGGCGCTTTGCTAGAAGCCAACCTTGTCTTGTGAATCGGTAAAGACGTAGTACGAGGTACGTACGTGTTCGGATTATCCGACGACCGTATTTACTGCCAAAATATCCGGAGATCTCTTGGGTCGCTTCCTGAAGATTCACCTATGATATTTGATTCGGACTTAATTAATCTTGGATTAATTGCGGAGAAACTTTATCTTGGATAAAGTGCCTAATAGAGAGAGAACGATTAATTTGGAATTAATCGATAAAATTATTGTATTCGATATAATAATCGAAATTCGATTTCGACGCGAAATTAAAATTAGATTTTAATTCGGGCATACGAGTTAATTTAGAATTAATTCGTTAGCGACGTAAATAATAATTTCGCCAGGCGCAATTATTTATTTAAATTCGGTTTAATTAACGTCGCGACGTAAGCTCGGTATTTCGGAAATATCGAACCCGAACGCGTGAATGGACGTGGGCCCACTTTCATTGGGAAACGTGTGGGGCCCACATGACACTTGTCATTATATGCATTATTTAATGATAAGGCATTGCATGGTGTGATAGTGTGCATTACACTCTAATGCATTGCATGGAGTTTGAGTGTTTGACACTCTAAGCCATTGCATGGTTTGTGTCATAGATTTATTATTAATTTAATAAATTATGGCATAAATATAAATTGATTTTTGGTAAAACAAAATCAATTACACAAAACTCTTCTCTCTCAAATTTCTTCACATTGCCGTGAACTCCATGGAAGGACAAAGGAAGATTTGATCTTCTATTCTCCATTTTTGCTAGCACAAGCAAGGGATCAAAAGAGGTGATAGGGAAACCATCAAAGAGCTTGGAATACAAAAGCTTGGAGCTTCAAGTCTTCTTCCTCCTCTTGGCCGAATCTTCCAACACTTGGAGCTTCCACCATTTGATCATCTTCTTCATCACATAGCTTGTAAGTATGATTCCGCCATGCTTCAAGTCTTATATATATTCATTTATAGTATTTCACATGCTTAATCTTTGTTTGGGACATATTATAGAAACCAACAGTTGTAGCTTAGACCGTCGTGGTGGAAAATAATTAAAGAACTTATACCTAATCTAATTAGGATTATATAGATCCAAAATGTTCATTGCGCCTCAGCTGCAGTAAGTGTTCCGCTTTTTGTTTATTTCGCAAACAGTATCTTGCTTGGAAGATTTCAAGCTCACTGTTCCGTCATTCAAAACTATAAGTACCCTTATTACGACTTAAGGTAGTTATTGTCGGTTGGAAACATGCAGCAGTGAACCAGTCATTCAAGTTCTCCTACTCTCAATAGCTAAGAAAGCATCTTAGTTCCTCTAAGATACTTAAGGATGTTTTCTTAACATCAATCGATTGATATCAGTTGGATTGGCATGATTTTTGACTCCATATGCTCAAGCATAAGACACCAGGTCGCTTATAAATTTCAATGTACGAGTTCTCGGAGAGTACCAAAAACTTTTAGATCTATCCCAATAGATCATTATTCCTAGAATAAAGGTTGTTTCTCCCAAGTATTCTACGGAAAATTTTCATGAAAGCCAAGCTTTCACCGATTGTGTTATGCAATGTCATTTCCAAGAAATGATATATCATCATTATATAGGACAATCATTGTCAGTGCGCTCCCACTAACCTTCTTATATACACAAGAATCATTTTCATTTTGAATTAAATCATATAACATTATGATTACATCAAAACGCTGGTTCCAAGAACTCAATGCTTGCTTCAATCCATTAATGGATCGAATTATCTTGCAAACCTTGTTTGCATGTTTTGGTATGACAAAACCGTTAGGATGTTGTAAACATCCTCCAAAAGGTTTCCGTTTAAGGAAAGCGGTTTTGACATTCAGCTGCCATATTTCATAAATGAAACATGCAACATTAGCAATCATTATCCAAATGGATTTAATCATGGCAATGAGTAAAAGGTTTCGTCGTAATCAACATCATGTTGATGACGATACCCTTTTGAACAAGCCTAGCTATGTACATTTGTATGTTGCCATCCATGTATGTCTTCCTTGAAGACTCATATAGTACCATTAGACACAATGCATTTCGGTACAACAACCAGTGTCTAAACTTGGTTGGTATACATGGAATCCATTTCGAACATCATGACACTTTGCCTTAATAGGGAGTCGATACCTTGTATCATTTCATCATATGTATCCAGTTCGTATTCCTCAATAAGATTGACATCTTCATGAGGTGAGATTAGAAACCCATACCTCCCAGGTTGTTTTCTGACTCTCTCCGACCTACGCGGTTCTTGTGTATTCGAAGATTATTGGTATAGTTTCATCATTGATGAACTGTTCGTGTTCCGTTAAGGAATCGGTGCCTAGAACAGTATTACTCTGATTTTCATTGAGTTTTACTTTCCTCCCACTTACCACTGCATATAGGTATTCCTCTTAGGAAAACCGCATGGAGAGCAACAATTACATTGTTCTCTTGTGAGTTGTATAAGTACTATACTTTGGTTTCCCTAGGATAACCCACAGATAGACACTTATCCGATTTGGGTCTTGTTTGGTATCATCCAAACATATGTCCATCATTCCCAAATCTTCAAGAATGAAAACCCAGTTTCTTTCCTGTTCATATCTAATATGAAGTATGTCCAACAGATTTTTATGGAACCTCATTCAAAACAAGTATTGCACTGTTTAATGCGTATCCCTAGAAGGAAAATGGTAGATCAGAGCGACTCATAATTAACCTTACTATGTCCAACAAAGTTTGGTTTCTCTGTTCGGACACACCGTCAGGATGAGGTGTTCCGGGAGGAGTCCACTATGAAAGAATACCATACTCTTTCAAATAGTCGAGAAACTTATTGCTTAAATATTTTCCACCACGGTCTGACCATGACGGTTTAATACTTTAGCTGGTCTGTCTTTCTACTTCGAGTCGAAACTCTAAAAGCTTATGACTTGTGTTTCTTAAGATACACATAACCATAAAGTGATGCCACATTCGTAAAGGTTACGAAGTATTCATATCCACCTCTAGCCTAGCTAGCTATAGGCCCACTTACGTCACTATGAACGAGGGCTAACAGATCGGTGGCACTTGCCCTTTTACCAAGTAAAAGGTGTTTTAGGAACTTTGCCTAATAAACTAGATTCGTAGACATCATTTGATTAGAATCAAATTCGTCCTAGTACCCACTCTTCGAAAGTGTGGATATATGAGTCTTGTTAATGTGTCCCAGACAACAATGCCCCAAATAAGTCTCATCTAATTAATTCAGTTTGAGTTATTTGTTTGTCATATCATATATTTGAGATTCATTTATATTCTAAATATAAATGCTGTTATTCACATCTAATGTGTTTATCTCAATATCATCTTTATAAAATAAAACACTTAGTGTTCTAGAATATAAAGGTATACCCGCAACGAGTTATACTAGATATAGAGATAATGTTTCTAATCAAACTAGGTACATTATACCAGTTTCCTAATTTAAGTACATGCCCAAAGGGTAGTTCCTAAACTTAGGTTTCCACGGTTAAAACAATGACTCTCGTCCTATTTCCGACTCGCAGGTCGATCTCAACTGAAGTCAGTATCCTGCTCAGTAGCAGATTCTGCACATCAATACATATTTATGTACCACATCTAGTATCAAAAATCCAATTATTGAAACCAGTAGTGAACATGTTTATGACAAACATACTTGAAGCCGGAGCCTTGCCCCACCTTCACTTTCTTCATGTCTGCCTTGTTCATACGGCAGTCACGCTTCCAGTGACCCCGTTTGCCATAGTTAAGGTAGACATCTTTGGATATGTCCTTTGTCTTCCTAGAATAGTGTGACAATTTTGCCTTTGCCCCTTTTAGAAGCTCTGGCTCTGCCTCCTTGAGCATAGCCATCAACTCTCCAAGAGTTTACTCTTGGTTCATAATGAACCTGCCCTAGCTTTCGGGTAGAGACTATAAGATCAAATCTTTGGTAGTCTCGGCCATGTAGATTTTGCCCAGCTAACCTAAGCTGTTCGATGTCAGCAATCATGTGCGACACCTAGTGTTTGACAGATGTACCCTCTGACATACCCGAGCGAAAGAGCTTCTTTTGCAATTTATACTTCTAAGATCTAAGAATAGATCAATGAAGATCCTTTAATTTCAACATCATAGTATAAGGATCTAATCCTTAGTTTTGACGACAAAATTAAAGTGTCATTGCATCAAGCATAAAGGATTGAGCACTAAAGTTATCATCACCATGAGTTTTCCAAAGTTCATGCTCTACTATTTGCTCAACTCCAGGCTCAGGCCTAAGAGGTTTCTCTATCAAATAGAGTAACCTCTTAGTTCTCAGGACTATCCTGATGATCTATTCCCAATCTGAAAATTGAAGCCGCTTAAATACATTTTCACATTGGATTATGTTTTAAGTGCTAATCTTTCGGTTATCTTGATTTCAATAGTCTAACTATCTAATCAACGATTTTGGGTACAATTAAATATAATGATTACTATAGTCTAACTATATAATCAACTACAATTGATCGGTTAAATTCAAATATATTGATTACTATAATCCAATTATATAATCAACTATAAATGAAGTAGTTTGAATATAGTCCAACTGTTTAATTTAAAACAACAATTAAATATTAGTTCAACTAATATATATATTTAAATAATGACGAAAAATTGAAATGATCACGTATTGGCAAGTATCTAAACGAAATGGCAAATTTAATACTTGCCTCCCCCTATTTTTCGGCGAGCCTCTAACCCTCTGTGGAGTACTCGGGAAATCTAGTTTCCTAGTGGGCTAGGATCCTGTTAAATAACACACAACCTTGACTTTGGCCAATAAGTTGTATGATGCTTAACTAGGTAGATCTTCTAAGATCAATTGGATCACATCCAATTCCTAGATCCAGTAGGCGGACATCCAAATTCGAAACATATATCCAATATATGCCAATATATCCAATATATTCCCCAACCTTTTCCTCTGAATCAACTAAGCCTTGGCTTTGGCACAACAAGCTTAATGATTCCAGTTAAGTGGGACCCATTGACTTTGAAAAGCTTCGTAATCGATGTCGATGGACAAGAAGTGATCTTGACTTTGGCCAACAAATCACAACTTGGACAAGACATGTGATATAGAACAAAGCCTTCATGATTCAAACACATCCGCTATGGACAAAGGTCTTGACTTTGGCCAACAAACCAGTGTCAATCTTGGATCTTGAGAGATAATCATTCAATGGAAGGAAATCGCTTAATATTTGTTGAGGGTTTTTCGCGTAATTGGCAACCAATTAATTATCTTTGATTAGGTCTCATCATACACCCTTAAGCATGCATTCTAAAAGCATACTAAGGCGCGATAAAATTAATAATGATATGCGGATGGATATATAAAACAATTTGTTTCTAGAACAAATATCTCCATTTCCTCTATCCCGCTAGCACTATTCTTACTTCTACCTAATTACATAACACTTTTAAAGAAACCTCATTTACATTGAGGGGAATATGTGAGAAGATAAATACAATGAGAAAAGAGGCAATAGGCTGGACACGCAGGTCCAATTTAATAAATTCTAAATTTATTACAACAATTTCCAAAATTGCCCTCACCCTTCTAATATCCATCCGATATACATTATTCAAACATACATCCAAGTGTTCACACATAGCATGTTATCAATCAATCTAATCCAATTAATTGATCTTTGATTAATGACCATCCAATGTTCAAACAACGATTTGATTTGCGTGAGTCAAACTCGTTTTAAGAATAAGTACTCAAAGTACATATTCTTGAATTATATCGAACTACAATTTTAAATCCAATTTAAATTATATTCAATACTAATTCATATTTAATTCCAAATTAAATAATTACACTTTTAATAGTGCCTTTTAGACTTGGATTCCAAATCCAATCTTTATGGGTCTCAAAGGCCCAATTAGTATCCAATAATATTCAATTAAAGTCCAATGGGCTTTCAATTAATTCATTAAGGCATGGACTTTGGCAACCAAAGCCCAATTAGGAATCACCCTATGCCAAAAATCAATTTAGGCCCATTAGGCCCAATTAAAATTTTAAAGGCCCAATTATCATGTTTTGAATTTATGGAAATGGTTGTATGCCAAATGGATCCAACCAATTATCATAAACCAAACTTGGCCCAACCAAGTGTTGGAGATTCTCTAGGGTCCCAAGGATCACAAATCAAGCATGAACATAAGTGAATACATTCGAGAAGTCGCGGAATACTTACATCGAGCGGTTGAGCGACGCGGAGGCGAACAAAAATTCTGTTTTCTATCCACTGGTTTCACGCCAACTGCAGCAGTCCAAGCTCACTGGTTTGCGCCCTTTGGAGGTCCTCGAACAAGCTCCAAGCTTCGTCGAATGGTTCCCGGCTCATGGGTGGACTTCCCTATCACCTTCGCATATCTCGTAGTGTGCTAGCACTTGTAATTTTTGCCATAAAAATCCAAATCTTTGCTCCCCACTCTCACGGCAAAACAGAATCAGAAAGTTTGAAGAGAGAAAATGCCCATTTTAGGCGTGAGCATGAAAGAGAGAAAGTGAAATGTATTTGATTTATTTGTGTATCTAATACCATTAATCAAAAAGTCAAATACCATTATTTAAAATGATAAATGTCTTTCAAGCTTTCATAAAGCTTTTCAACTACTTCTATCAAGTCACATCACTCAATCAATCAATGTGACAAGGTGTCACATCACTCAAAGTGACTAATGATATGACGCTTGATGCGACTAGCGATTTGACGCTTGATTTGAATTGCGTGCCGCACTCGAATTCGAAATGCGAATGCGCTCGCAAATAATCTTGGGCTCGGTTCGCTAATTCCAAATTAATGAAATTTTCGTTGCGTCGAAATTAAATGATTACGCCTAGCGAAATCACTATTCACGTCGCTAACGAATTAATTCTAAATTAACTCGTTCGCCAGAATTGAAATCTAATTTTAATTCCGTGTCGAAATCCAATTTCGTTTAATATATCGAATATATTAATTCATCGATTAATTCCAAATTAATCGTTCTCTCTCTTTAAATGATATTTTATCCCAGATAAAATATCTTCACAATTAATCCTAGATTAATTTTCTCTCTCTTCTATTTAATCCCAGATTAATTTAGAGTGCGAGTTATACGTCATCGTGAATATTTGGGAAGCGACCCATGAGATATCCAGATATGTTGGCAGTAAATTCGGTCGTCGGACTATCCGAACACGTAAGTACCTCGTACTACATTTATACCGAATTACAAGACAAGGTTGGCTTCTAGCAAAGCGCCATGCCTCCCCAATTCTCCGGAAATATCCTTACAGGAATAAAGGATCTGTATCAGGCGTAGTATACGTAGTATTGCATATTTCTGTCCAGTATCAGATGATCACATGCGAGGCCTAGGGCTGGTACAGTGTCTGCCCCGTACAAAGCATATATCGGATAACGAGCAACTAGTCTCTTTAATATCGGATAATCATGACTAAGTCATATTATCCCGACGGTTGCAACTTTATATAGAGAGCCAGTTCTGTATCCCTACGCGATCATCAACTCCATATGACTGGAGTGACACTTCCATCTTGACATCACACCCAACACACTACGATTCTCGATCTACCCAGAATTGGCATACACAGAAACCGGTTAAAGCCCTGGACGACCTCAACCAAAGTATATTGATTGTCGTTTGCATTAGCGGTGCAAGTCTCAGGTTAAGACCAATTACACCTACCCTGATTTCGGATTTCCATATACACATAGTCATACTACCAATGTAATTCTGATGGGGTCTTATCCAGTGACTATCACTAGGATTGGCCTGTTTGTGAATGCATATGCTCAAAGCGTATGAGACACCAGGTCGCGTACATTTTTCAATGTACGATTCCACGGAGAGTTTTCGAAAGTCAAGCTTTCGTCGATAGTTATTCTATGGGAATATCATTTCCAAGAAATGATGTATTATCATTATTTATCGGACATCGATTGGCAGTGCGCTCCCACTAACCCTCTTATATACACAAGAATCATTTCGTTTTGAATTAAATCATAAACCATTATGATCACATCAAAACGACAATTCCAAGAACCTATGATTGCTTTAATCCAAACATGGATCGAATAACCCATAAACCTTATTTGCTAGTTTTGGTACGACAAAACCGTCAGGATGTTGTAAACATCCTCCTAAAGGTTTCCCTTTCAGGAAAGCGATTTTCCCGTTAAGCTGACATATTTCATAAATGAAATACGCAGCTTTAGCAAGCATTATCCAAATGGATTTACCGTGGCAACAGGTAAAATATTGAATCGTAATCAACACAATGTTGATAACGATACCTTTCCGCTAAAAGCCTAGCTTTATACGTTGGTTTGTTGCCTTCCATGTATGTCTTCCTTGAAGACTTATAAAGTACCAATAGGCACAATGCCTTCCGATACATCAACTAGTATCCAAACTAAGTTGATATACATGGAATCCATTTCGAATATCATGACATTTTGTCATAATAGGGAGTCGATACCTTGTATCACTTCCTTATACGTAATCAGTTGATATACCTCAATAAGATAGACATCTTTATGAGGTGAGATCAGAAACCCATATCCCAGGTTGTTTTCTGACTCTCTCCGACTTACGCGGTTCTTGTGTATACTAAGATTAATGGTAATAGTTTCATCCTTGATGAACTATTTGTGTTCCATTCGGAATCGGTGCCTGAAATAGTATCACTCCGATTTTCATCGAGTTTTACTATCCTCCCACTTACCACTGCATATCGGTATTCCTCTCAGGAAGACCGTATGGTGAGCAACAATCTAATTGTTCTCTTGTGAGATGTATAAGTACAATACTTTGGTATCCCTAGGATAACCTACAATTGGCACAAAATCTGTCAAAAAGATTTTTATGGAACCTTATTCAAAATAAGTTTTACACTGTTAAAGTGTATCTGTTGGAGGAAATGGTAGCTCAGAGAGACTCATGATTAACCTTATCATGTCCAACAAAATTCGGTTTCTCGGTTCGGACACACCGTCACCTTGACGTGTTCTGAGAGGAGTCCTCATTTGAAAGAATACTATGCTCTTTCAAGTATATTAGAAACTTATTGCTTAAGTATTTTCCATTACGGTCTTACCGTGACGGTATAATACTATAGCCGATCTGTTTGTCTATTTCGTGTCGAAACTTTAAAAGTTTCCGATTTGTGTTCTTCAAAAGAAACACATAACCATAACGCGATGCCACATCCGTAAAGGTCACGAAATATTCATATCCACCTCTAGCCTAGCTAGACATGGGCCCACTTGCTTTACTATGAACTAGGGCTAACAGATTGGTGGCATTTACACTTTTACCAAGTAAATAGTGTTTTAGGCACTTTGCCCAATAAACTGGATTCGTAGACTTTATTTGATTGGAATCAAAACAGTCCAAGTACCCACTCTTCAAAAGTGCGGATATACGAGTCTTGTTTAATTGTGTCCCAGACAACAACGCCACAATATGTTTCATCCGATCAAATCAGTTTGAGCTATTTGTTTGTCATTATATACGTTTAAGATTTATTTATATTCAAAATATAAATTCTGTTATTCATATCTAATGTGTTTATCTAAATATCATCTTTATATAATGAAACACTTTAGTATTCTAGAATATAAAGTTTTACCCGCAGCGGGTTAAACACTGATATAGAGATAATATATCTAGTCAAACTAGTTACATTATAACAGTTTCCTAATCCTGCTCATAGCAGATTCTGAACATCAGTATATATTTATGTACCACACTAAGTATTTAAAATCTAATTTTAATACTAGTAGTGAACAAAATCTTGACAAACATATTTGAAGTCGGAGCCTTGCACCGTCTTCAATTCCTTCATGTCTGCTTTGTTCAAACGGCAGTCATGATTCCGCGATCCCGTTTGCCACAATTATATAGACATTTTGAGATATGTCCTTTATCTTCCTAGAAGATTATAACGATTTTGCCATTGCCCTTTTCCATATTCCAGAAGCCTTTGGCCTAGCCTTGGCCTTCTAGAATATTGAAGTAAGGTGCGCCTTGCGCTACTTGCCTTATTGCAAACTTTGACTTTTTCTCCTTGAGAATAGTCACTAACTCTCCAAGAGTTATTTATTGCAATTTAGTACTTATAAAATCTAAATATAGATTTATAAGATCCTTCAATTTCATTATCATACTTTAAGGATCTAATCCTTAGTTCTGATTCAGAAATTAAGGAGTCTACTGCGGTAAGTATGATGGATTAAGCACTAAAGTTATCATTACATAATCTTCCAAAGATTATGCTCTACTATTTGCTTAACTCCGGGCTTAGGCTTAATATATTATTTTATCAAATAAAATAACTTATTATTTTCCAGGACCATCCTGAAATTTATTCCCAATTTGAAAATTAAACCATTTAAACACATTTTCCCTAGGATTATGTCTTAAACGTCAATCCTTCAATTTATATCTTGATTCTAATAGTCCAACTATTTAATCAACGATTTAGGTACTATTTATTATAATTATTACAATAGTCTAGCTATTTAATCAATTATAATTTAATAGATTAAAATCAATTATATTGATTACTATAATCCAATTATAAAATCAACTATAATTGAATAGTTTGAATATAGTCCAACTATTTATTAAAACAACATCTAAATATTAGTCCAACTAACATTTAATTATTTGACGAATTGATATTTGTTTGAGCGCGTATGGCGTGTAATTGAACGAATATTGCAAATTCAATTCTTGCCTCCCACTATTTTTCGGCGAGCCTCTAACCCTCTGTCGAGTACTCGGGAAACCGCGTTTCCTAGTGGGCTAGGATCCCGGTAAATATCACACAATCTTGACTTTGGCCAACAAATTGAATGATAATTAACTAGGTAGATCTCTAAGATCGATTGGATCCAATCCATTTCCTAGATCCGGTAGGGGGACATCCAAGTCCGAAACATATATCTTATATATGCCAATACATCCAATGTATTACCTAACAATTTTCCTATAAATCAACTAAGCCTTGGCTTTGGCACAACAAACTTAGTGATCCCAGTCAAGCGCGACCCATTGACCATGGAAAGCTTCGTAATCAATGTCGATGGATAAGAAGTGGTCTTGACTTTGGCCAACAAACCACAACTTGGACAAGACACTGACATGTAACAAAGCCTTCGTGATTCAAACACATCCTCGACAGACAAAGGCCTTGACTTTGGCCAACAAACCAATGCCGTCTTAGATCTTGAGTGAGAATCACTCAATGGAAGGAAAAATGCTTAATATTTTGCGAGGGTTTTTCGAGTGCAAATTGGCAACCAATTTATTATCTTTGTTAAGGTCTCATCATCATACACCCTTAAACATGCATTCTAAACACATAATAAAGCGTTTATGAAAAATAATAATGATATGCGGATGGATACTTTACACATTGATCCTAGATCAAATCTCTCACTTTCTCTCTCCAGCTAGCACATGTATTTACTTTTTTCCGTTACACTACACTTCTAAAGAAACCTCATTTACATTGAGGGGAATAGGTGAGAAGAGAATACAAAGAATAGAGAGGTAATAAGGCTGGACACGCAGGTCCAATTAAAAAATCAAATTTATTACACAATTTCTAAAATTGTCCCACCCATCTAATATCCATCCGATATACATTATTCATGCATCGCAATGATGAGCGAAAAATATATCAATATTTACCGCCCCTTTTACTTAATATTTTGTTTAGTTTCTCGGGTTTGATGAACGTTTTGATGTGTTTTAGTTTATTTTGCAGATAAAATAATATTGGGACACAATGAAATAATTTAGGACGAAATGTGGGTCAAATAAGGGCAAAAATTGGACTTGACATATTAATTTTGGAGATTGGAAACTTGAAAGGGCGTTTTAACGAAGTGCAGTTTTGTGCATCTGGCGTAATTTGGGCATAACTTTTTACTCCAAGATCTACAGCTTTGAAAGAAAAAATAATTTCGAATTCTGAAGATTTCATGCCCGAAATTGATGAGCCATCCAGAAGTATGTTGTGTGTAATTATTAAAGTCACTTTCAATCATTTTCAAAGAAAAAATAAATTAATAAATAAATAATAAAAATTATCAAATCATCACTAAACATGATAAGAGATTAGTGGAGCAATTAATAATGGATTTGGTGGAGCAATTAGTGGAGCAATTTGTGGAGCAATTAATAATTGATTTGGTGGATGATTTGATGGAGGCAAAATTCTGCCTATAAATACCAAGCCATTTCATTTGTAAAATTCATACTTTCTTCTAAGGAATTCCATAAGAATACTAAGAAGATTGTATCTTGTTTATTTATTTACAACATTCAGTAATTAATTTCCGTTTTCGCACTTTCTTTTCTTTACTTTTCAGTTTTTACTTTCCGCAATTTACTTTTACGCACAATACTTTTCTTTATTTAATTTTCAGCAATTTACTTTCAGCATTTACTTTTCAGCAATTTACTTTCATCATTTACTTTTCAGCAATTTACTTTCAGCATTTACTTTTCAGTTTTTAATTTCAGCATTTACTTTTCAGCAATTTACTTTTCAGCATTTTACTTTATGTCTTTTATTTTATTTAAGTTTTTACTACCCGTAAATATGTGTCGTAACTAAGCCAGTTATCTGGGGTTGTGATGAATTCTAATATCACCGGTTTATATGGGGTTATTTTATAGTTTGGGTAATTTAAAGGTTTACTTATTAAGTCTTAAGCTTAATGCTTCTTGTTGTCTGATCACCAATAAGATTGATGTGGTAAATCTAAAATGAACTAGACATAGGGATTTTAGGTTTCAGCCTTAGACTTAATAGCCCACGATTTTCCTTGAGGATAGATAACCCTTTAATAGATTTCCTTATAGGATAGACATATACCTGTCGGGCGGGGGTAGCCATAATTGGAACTTAAACTTAATGAATCCAGATAATTTGGTTGACATAGACATATGGTTCAATTGGGTTAAACTGGGTATTTTCATCTGACCATCGACAAAGGCTTTTGCATAATTTCGTGTTCCAGGTTAGTAAACCGATTTATTACACAAACATAAAATAATCACTTCATCTTTTAAAAGATATTAGAATGATTCACAACCCTAGATCTTTTTGTCTTTTGTTATTTTCCTTAGTATTTTCTTTTGTCTTTTTATTTATTTATTTATTTAGCAAATCTACAATCAACCAAATCAATCAAGCAATCATTCTCTTCTCCCTCAATTAGATATCTGTAAATAAATAGATTCAATAATTAATAACAACAGTAGGAATTAAGTCATCGTGTGATCAATATTCTTATACTACCTGAACGATACGTGTGCTTGCGTTATACGCGTGCGTTTACGCCAGTCAAGTTTTTGGCGCCGTTTCCGGGGACTTATTTTTCTTGAGTTATTAATTTTGAAGCTATCTAATTTACTTGTATCTAATTTTCTTTATCTGTAATTTTTATTTCTTTATTGTGTTTTCAGGTGATTGAAAAAAATGGAACATTATTGGGAGATTGAAAGATCACGAGCTTTACTAGAAGATACACCCCAAATCTGGGAGCAACAGTCCGGTTTTCTGAGGCCTATTGTTCAGCCCAACAACTATCACTGGATGCCAGAATCAAGGAATACTACATTTGCTCAACAGAACGAAATAGGGAGATGTGTAATATGTGATGGTAACCATCCGAGCGATCAATGTATATACCTTTCAGAGTGCTGTAATTATTGGAATCATTCAAGGTACGAAGAATCATCACATTTTCCATCTTATCCACCATTTACCTACCATCTTTAACAAGAACCAGAACCATCAGAGGAAGATCAGATGATTCACATGCTCAAAGATTGGTTCGAGGAACGGGAAGCTCAATTTGATGCACAAATTCAGAGTCAAGCAGAGTCTATACAGAGGATGTCAGATCAGGTTAGACAATTAACAGAGAACCTAAATCACATATCTCACGGAGCAAATTCAAATACTACTGAAGAAGCCTTCGAATATCCTGAGATTCATCATGACATCATAACAGAGGACGAGGCTGAGCAGTATCAAGAATCAGAGGTATCAGTTCAGGAGCCTGAACCAACAAAGTCTCTGTTTAATTTCTATTATTCAGATTCTGACTCTGACGATGATGAAACTTAGTTGTTTGTACCAACTGCACCAACAACAGAGGATCAAATTTTCAATCCTCAAAATGAAGATCTTGGAGCATGCTTTGCACTGATGTTTGATGAAGATCTACCTGAACCATCCATTTCAGTCGTATCAGAAGATGAAGACCTAATGTCAGAAACATCTTTACATCCTCAGGCAGATACTTATGGAGCATGCATTTCACTGATGACGGATGATGAACTGAACGAGGAAATTTTAAAATTCATCTGTGAAGAAAAGGTGGAGCAAGAAGCAGAGCAAATGGAGGAGCAAATGTCTGAACTTATTAAATATCCAGAGCATTCAGAAGAAATATCACTGTTTTGGGGAGTACAAATCAAAGATATCACCCAAAAGCTTGACAGAATGGAACTTTCATTCAAAGTCAAGCACCATACGAGACCTCCTGATTTTAATTCTTTCTTTTCAGGAACCACTGGAGCAACAAAGATAAAAAAGGTGGCACAAACACGAAATAAGAAAAAATTCTTTTTGCCACTTTACCGTTGGAATAGACCTTTCAAAAGCAACGATAACGGGATTGTCTTTAATCGGACATCCAAAAGGACATTGAAACCTCCTTAATAGATGAATTTCAGTCACGTCTGGCTGAAGACGAAAAATTTAGCGCTAGCAGGGAGGCAACCCATGCAATTTTTGTAATTTCTGTTTTATATTTGTTTATACATGTTGTAGAATTTTTTAATTTTGTGTGTTATTTTTGTAGGGAAAAGCAAAAACGGAGCATTTTTAGACAGAAGGAATGGTGTTTAGCAAAGATGAAAGATAATTCATTAGCGATGGTTGAGTAAAAAATGGATTCTTGAGACCCATCCTAATGAATTTATACTAAGCGAATGGCGTATTGCGTACACAATTCTGTTGCCTTAATTATTGCTTTGATTTACTTTTCTGTTGTAATTATCTTTATTTTCATAGACATGATCCAGATTTTTTGACCTTTCACGATTCATTTTGTTGTTTATCTAATAAGCTTCCTCTGGAAGATACTAGTGGTATTATTACTCACCCGTTTCAGGTACTATAAAATCAGCCCGTCATTGCACTTTGGAAGGCATCCTGATTTGAGAAAGAAATATATAAAAAAAATGGAAGCCACTTCAAGAAGACGAGTTGAGAACATTTGCGTGTTTTGCGGTAGTAGTGTGGTGTTAAGCCACAATATATAGAAGCAGCACAGGAATTGGGTCGAGTTTTAGCTGCAAGGAATATGCACTTAGTATATGGCGGAGGCAATCTTGGAATAATGGTGATCGTTTCAAAGGCTGTACAGGAAGGAGGCAGTCACGTTTTGGGAATCATTCCAAAACCCTTGGCAGAGGCAAATCTTATTGGATCATCAAACAGAGATGAACTGATCGTACCAGGTATGTCTGAACGACTGGTAGAAATGATTAACGGTGCTGATGCTTTTATTGCTTTGCTAGGTGGCTTGGACACATTGGAGGAAATTTTTATAGTGCTATCTTGGGCGAACCTGAACATACACCAGAAACCAATTGGGCTGTTTAACATTGATGGATTTTATCATTTTCTTTGTGTGTTTCTTGATGATGCTCGGAGAAATGGTTTTGTGTCAAAACCTTTAAAATATTTACTGCCAGAACTGCTCCGGATCTAATAGACCAAATCTTAGCCTATGAACCACAAGTTGACCCTATCCTTTCAAAGATAAATTGGTTCGAGGATGATCGTGGTAAGAGGCGTCGTGTTAATCTGGATCTTAACCTTTAACTTTTCGTGTAAGAATTTCAGCTAACCAGGTATTATCTTCTAAACTATTCTTCTACTGTTTAAGACATTGGGGACAATGTCTCATTTAGGTTTGGGGGACGGAATAGTTGATTAGTATCTTGTTTCTTTTGTGTTATTTTTATTAGATTTTTAGTCCAAAATTTTTCAAAAAATACAAAAAAATTGAAAAATTTTAAAAAATTACAAATTTTTTTTTTGTTTTTTTGTTTTTTTTTGACTAAAAAGGTTAAATTGGTAAGAGATAGCTGAGTAAGGAGTTTCCACTCCTGAGACGTATCTCAAACCTATTTCGGAACAAGTTAATTTTTGTTTATTTCATTTTAAATTATTTAATTTGAAAATTCTCCATAAAACGGACTAAAATGGATCATCATATGTCCAGTTAGTAGATATTATCAACATACATAATAACATACGGACATGAGCTAAAATTGAAAAGTTTGTAATATTCAGTGCTATAGTTTAATTGGAGGAAGCATCTCAAAAAGTGATGGAGTAAAAAAAATCATCTGAGATCCGAGTTATTAAGTCTGTAAGGGTGTTTTAACACCTAGTTCCCTAAAATCAACTGGTTTGGGAGTCACTGGCCCAAAGCTCGCTACATGGATCAAGGATGTTGCAAAAAAAAAAAAAAATATATATATATATATATATATATTTGAAGTTTGAGTAATTAAGTCCGTAGGGGTGTCTTAACACCTGGTGCCCTAAAGCCAACTGGTTTGGGAGCCACCGGCCCAAAGCTCGCTACATAGATGGAAGATATTGTATATAAATAAAAAAAATCAAAAATCAATGATAAAAATCAGAAAATTCAGAAAAAATTATTCCATTGCAGCAAAAAAGTGTGAATTCTGATAAAACTTTAGGACAAAAATATTACTCTCTTATCAACTGCACTTGTGACTGTTGTGGGCAAAAATGAGTTGATTAATATTTTTTCGGCTGTGCATATGGAGAATGGTAAATATAATCAGAGAATTTACTCATTCAGTAATTTAGAAAGAAAGAAAACAACTAGTAATTAGGAGTAGAAATTTCACATGGTTAGTCACTAACTTCTTTATACTTTTTTCTCTTGCCTTTTTTGCTTTTGTGAGCATTAGTTTTACTACCTTTTTAATTTTGTAAAATCTTTGTGGGTATCATTGCTATAAACCCTCATGAGACTACAACTTGTCCACTAGGGACACCTAGGGGTTTAAAGGCTTGTTGCATATGCTAAATGCAACCGTGATCCCTACGAAAGTGGCTTAGTTTAATTATAATTGTTTCTTGTATTTTATTTTGTTGTTTTGCTCGAGGACTAGAAAAATGTTAGGTTTGGGGGTGTGATGAGCGGAAAATATATCAATATTTACCGCCCCTTTTACTTAATATTTTGTTTAGTTTCTCGGGTTTGATGAACGTTTTGATGTGTTTTAGTTTATTTTGCAGATAAAATAATATTGGGACACAATGAAATCATTTAGGACGAAATGTGGGTCAAATAAGGGCAAAAATTGGACTTGACATATTAATTTTGGAGATTGGAAACTTGAAAGGGCGTTTTAACGAAGTGCAGTTTTGGAAATTCCAGTTTTGTGTATCTGGCGTAATTTGGGCATAACTGTTTACTCCGATATCGGATTGAGCTGATTCAAGTTCCAGATTAAATAAGACTCAAAGATCTACAGCTTTGAAATACAAAATAATTTCGAATTCTGAAGATTTCATGCCCGAAATTGATGAGCCATCCAAAAGTGTGTTGTGTGTAATTATAAAAGTCACTTTCAATCATTTTCAAAGCAAAAAATAAATTAATAAATAAATAATAAAAATTATCAAATCATCACCAAACATGATAAGAGATTAGTGGAGCAATTAATAATAGATTTGGTGGAGCAATTAGTGGAGCAATTAGTGGAGCAATTAATAATTGATTTGGTGGATGATTTGATGGAGGCAAAATTTTGCCTATAAATACCAAGCCATTTCATTTGTAAAATTCATACTTTCTTCTAAGGAATTCCTTAAGAAGACTAAGAAGATTGTATCTTGTTTATTTATTTACAGCTTTCAGTAATTAATTTCCACTTTCGCACTTTCTTTTCTTTACTTTTTCAGTTTTTACTTTCCGCAATTTACTTTTACGCACAATACTTTTCTTTATTTAATTTTCAGCAATTTACTTTCAGCTTTACTTTTCAGCATTTACTTTCAGCAATTTACTTTCATTATTTACTTTTCAGCAATTTACTTTCAGCAATTTACTTTTCAGCATTTACTTTTCAGTTTTTAATTTCAGCTTTTACTTTCCGTCATTTACTTTTCAGCAATTTACTTTTCAGCATTTACTTTATGTCTTTTATTTATTTAAGTTTTTACTACCCGTAAATATGTGTCGTAACTAAGCCAGTTATCTGGGGTTGTGATGAATTCTAATATCACCGGTTTATATGGGGTTATTTTATAGTTTGGGTAATTTTAAGGTTTACTTATTAAGTCTTAAGCTTAATGCTTCTTGTTGTCTGATCACCAATAAGATTGATGTGGTAAATCTAAAATGAACTAGACATAGGGATTTTAGGTTTCAGCCTTAGACTTAATAGCCCACGATCTTCCTTGAGGATAGATAACCCTTTAATAGATTTCCTTATAGGATAGACATATACCTGTCGGGCGGGGGTAGCTATAATTGGAACTTAAACTTAATGAATCCAGATAATTTGGTTGACATAGACATATGGTTCAATTGGGTTAAACTGGGTATTTGTGTCTCACCATCGACATAGGCTTTTGCATAATTTCGTGTTCCAGGTTAGTAAACCGATTTATTACACAAACATAAAATAATCACTTCATCTTTTAAATGATATTAGAATGATTCACAACCCTAGATCTTTGTGTCTTTTGTTATTTTCCTTAGTATTTTCTTTTGTCTTTTTATTTATTTATTTATTTAGCAAATCTACAATCAACCCAATCAATCAAGCAATCATCCTCTTCTCCCTCAATTAGATATCTGTAAATAAATAGATTCAATAATTAATAACAACAGTAGGAATTAAGTCCTCGTGGGATCGATATTTTTATACTACTTGAACGATACGTGCGCTTGCGTTATACGCGTGTGTTTACACCGGTCACGCAACCATGTATTCACACAAGCATGTAATCAATCAATCTAATCAAATTAATTAATCTGATAATTAGTGATCATCCAATGTTCAAACAAGGATTTGATTTTGCTCGAGTCAAACTCGATTTTGCGAATAAGTACTCAAAGTACGAATTCTCGAATTAAATTAAACTACACAATTAAATCCAATTCAATTTGTATTTAATTCTAATTCACTATTTAATTCCAAATTAATATTACATTTTATTAATAAACCTTTATGACTTAAATTCCAAATTTAATCGCAACGGGTCTCAAAGCCCGATTAATATCCAATATTAATTTAATTAAAGTCCAATGGGCTTTTAATTAATTTCTTGAGGCGTGGACTTTTGGTCAACTCAGGTCAAACCGAATAACCAAAATCCAATCCGGGAGTTACCCCACAAGCCTAGAAATCAATCTTGGCCCATTAGGCCCAATTAAACTTTAAAGGTCCATTTAAGTCGCATTTGGACTTTATGGATACGGTTTTGAGCCCAATTGGATCCAATCCAATTTTCCTAAACCCAACTTTGTACAACAAAGCCCAATAAGCCCAATAACAACATTTCAAGCCCAAATCCAATTTTAAGGCCCAATTAACTAAATTACTAAAATCCAATTTTACAATTTAATTAATCAAAGTGCATTAACATAATTAATCACCCAAATCAATATTTCCAAAACACAAATTAGGCTAATTAATCATGCTCATCTACATCAATTAGTGTCCAACACAAATTAACAAAAAATCAAACCCAATCATGCTTCTTGACTCTCGGCTATTTGGGGAATTTTGTCCGATTCGGTTTCAATCCAATTAAATGCACAATCGACATTAAATCATCATCCCTAATGATTTCCAACACATCCAATTGTCAAAAATCAAAAATCCCAAGGCATTTTAGGGCATCACACTTTCGGCCAACATGAAAAAATTGGGGAAAAATGTTCCAAACATAATTTCAACAAATTGATCCAATCAATCCTTAATTCAAACACATTTAAGCATACTAATCAATCCAATTTCATTAATCATGCTCAAAATCAAGTTTGCCCAATTTTAAGCCCTAAATCTATTTCATGCTTTTAACCAAGCTCTTGATACCATTGTTGGCAATTCTAGGGTCCCAAGGATCACAAATCAAGCATGAACATAAGTGAATACATTCGAGAAGTCGCAGAATACTTACATCGAGCGGTTGAGCGACGCGGAGGCAAACAAAAATTCTGTTTTCTGCCCACTAGTTTCACGCCAACTGCAGCAGTCCAAGCTCACTGGTTTATGCCCTTTGGAGGTCCTCGAACAAGCTCCAAGCTTCGTCGAATGGTTCCCGGCTCATGGGTGGACTTCCCTATCACCTTCGCATATCTCGTAGTGTGCTAGCACTTGCGATTTTTGCCACAAAAATCCAACTCTTTACTCCCCACTCTCACGGAAAAACAGAATCAGAAAGTCAAATACCATTATTTAAAATGATAAATGTCTTTCAAGCTTTCATAAAGCTTTTCAACTACTTCTATCAAGTCACATCACTCAATCAATCAATGTGACAAGGTGTCACATCACTCAAAGTGACTAATGATATTACGCTTGATGCGACTAGCGATTTGACGCTTGATTTGACTTGCGTGCCGCACTCGAATTCGAAATGCGAATGCGCTCGCAAATAATCTCGAGCTCGGTTCGCTAATTCCAAATTAACGAATTTTCTGTTGCGTCGTAATTAAATGATTACGCCTAGCGAAATAACTATTCACGTCGCTAACGAATTAATTCTAAATTAACTCGTTCGCCCGAATTAAAATCTAATTTTAATTCCGCGACGAAATCCAATTTCGTTTAATATATCGAATATATTAATTCATCGATTAATTCCAAATTAATCGTTCTCTCTTTAAATAATATTTTATCCCAGATAAAATATCTTCACAATTAATCCTAGATTAATTTTCTCTCTCTTCTAATTAATCCCAGATTAATTTAGAGTGCGAGTTATACGTCATCGGTGAATCTTTGGGAAGCGACCCATGAGATCCTCGGATATGTTGGCAGTAAATTCGGTCGTCGGACTATCCGAACACGTAAGTACCTCTTACTACGTTTATACCGAATTACAAGACAAGGTTGGCTTCTAGCAAAGCGCCATGCCTCCCCAATTCTCTGGAAATATCCTTACATGAATAAAGGATCTGTATCAGGCGTAGTATACATAGTATTGCGTATTTCTGTCCAGTATCAGATGATCATATACGAGGCCTGGGGCTGGTACAGTGTATGCCCCGTACGAAGCATATATCGGATTACGAGCAACTAGTCTCTTTAATATCGGATAATCATTACCAAGTCATATTATCCCGACGGTTGCAACCTTATATAGAGAGCCAGTTCTGTATCCCTACGCGATCATCAACTCCATATGACTGGAGTGACACTTCCATCTTGACATCACACCCAACACACTACGATTCTCGATATACCCAGAATTGGCGTACACAGAAACCGGTTAAAGCCCTGGACGACCTCAACCAAAGTATATTAATTGTCGTATGCATTAGCGGTGCAAGTCTCAGGTTAAGACCAAATACACCTACCCTGATTTCGGATTTCCATAGACACATAGTCATACTACCAATGGAATTCCGATGGGGTCTTATCCAGAGCGAAGCTGTTCCCCGTACCATCGGCAAAACACAACCTCCTATTACACTTGCATGAGTATCCTATACCCAAATATATGAGAACTATGTTGTTGTGCCCTCACAACGCGCACAAGTGTAATACTAGTCTTTTATGCATTCATCGATGTCCAATCTCGAAATGCTCTGACTAGGGTTATTTAATGATTTATCCTTCGTGGATTGATACTGTCTCATATCATTCTCAATCCAGGAACAAATCACAGGGACCTCCTATCATTTATACATCTAGGTGATCTAATCACAAATGATAACAGTGCAATCTCCTTTGTCACATAGTTAATTTGTACAACAACACCGTGATCTGTACAAATAGTGACGCTATGGGTTATAATTGTGCAACACCAAGCCCATTAAGCCCAAATACAACAATTAAATTATTTCATTATTCCAAATTACAAATTAATTCAATTCAAGTGTAATTAGTACAATTAATTAATTAATCTAATATTTCCAAAATGCTAATTAATTCAATTAATCATACTTTACATTTTAATTTATGTCCAACACAAATTAAAGCAAAATCAATCTTCCAATAACATGCTTTATTCACGGCAATCATTATGAAATAATATTCAATTCCGAATTCAATCCAATCAAACCAACAATTAATATTCATTTCATTTAATTAACATATCCAATTGTTAAATTTCAAAAAATCACCATGAATATACCTGGGGTAACTTTCGGCCATGTCCAAGGAATTAGGGATTTATGATCTAATCAATTTTTCTCAATTCCACAATGCACAAATCCAATTCAACATTATACAAACATAACCCAATAATCAATTTAGGCATTTCATGCTCCAATCACAAAAAAACCAAATTAAAGTTTAGAACCCTAGATTTCCAAATCGCACTTAGATCGCTCTGATACCATTGTTAGTGTTCCTAGAACATGCCAAGATCGTCTAAGAGTGATTTTTGTGTGAATAAACCAAAGGGAGTTGCAGAATACTCGCATTGATTGGATATAGGCTTTCAAAAAATTCCTTTGGATGTAGTAGCTCGGAGCTTGAAGACGAGTTCCAAACTCTCGGGTGAGTCTCCTTATCACCTTGAGTCACTCCTTTAAGTGCTAGCTTGGAACAAATGAAAGAAAAAAATTTCCACCATGGAAGCTTGAAGTGTTCGGCCAAACATGAGAGAGGAAGAGAGAATAGTGTTTTCAACTTTTGATTTCTAAAATCAATTACCAAAAACAAATCAAAAGTTTCATTTATATTTTCCAAAAAGTAAAATGTGTTGGACAAGTAAGCTTTAAAAGCTTCCAACCATTTCCATTAATCAATTGACTTGTTGATGTAAGTTGATGGGCCCCACTTTAAATTTTAAATTTAAGTCGGACAATCCAACAAGCAACTTCGCTCGGGCCCGAGTTCGTTTAATTCCGAATTAAACGAATTTTCCGTTGCGACTTAATTAAATCCAATTTAATTAAATAAAAATGCCTAACAAAATTATTACGGAAGTCGCTTGCGAATTAATTCTAAAATAATTCGTTCGCTTGAATTAAAATGTAATTCTAATTCCGCGTTGAAATCGAATTTCAATTAATATATCTAATATTTTATTTTTAGCCCAATTAAATAAATTAAATAGTAAAATCTAATTTCACTATGAAATTTACTTTACCGATTAATTCCAAATTAATCGCGTTCTCTCTTCTCGACGAATTAATCCCAGATAAATTATCGATGCAATTAATCCCAGATTAATTCTTTCTCTGATAAATAATTCCGAGAATAATTATTTTCGTAATTAATCCCAGATTAATTTTCTCTTTCATAATTAATCCCAGAGTGATTCTATGTTCGAGTCAAATATCAACGGTGAATTTTCGGGTGGCGACCCAAGAGATCCCTGGACATGTTGGCAGTAAATACGGTTATCGGACTATCCGAATACGTGCGTACCTAGTACCACGTTCTTACCGATTTACAAGACATGGTTGGCTTCTAGCAAAACACCGTGCCTACCCAATTCTCCAGAAATATTCTATAAACGAATATGTAATCTTTGTCAGGTGTAGTATATGTAGTATTGCGTATTACGATCCAGTATCGGATGTCACATGCTAGGCCTGGGGCTGGAATTGTGTCTGCCCCGTACGAAGCACATATCAGATCTATGGTAACTAGTCTCTATTATCGGATAAACATGACCTAGTCATATTATCCCGATGACTGCAGTACATAAGAGTGCTAGTTCTGTATCCTACGTGATCATCATCTTCATATGACTGAAGTGATACTTCAATCTTGACATCACACCCAATACACTACGATTCTCAATATACCCAGAAGAGGCGTACATAGAACCTGTTAAAGGCCCGGACGACCAAAACCAAAGTATATTGATTGTCGCAAGCATTAGCGATGCAAGTCTCAGGTTAAGACCAAATACACCTACCTTGATTCTGACTTCCATAGACACATAGTCATACTACCAATGGAATTCCGAGGGGTCTATCCAGAGCGAAGCTGTTTCCGTACCATCGGTAAACACAACCTCCTATTACACTTGCATGAGTATCCAATACCCAAATATGTGAGAACTATGTCGTTATGCTCCCATAACACGCACAAGTGCAATACTAGTCTATTCCGCATTATCGATGTCCAATCTCGATAATACTACGACTAGGGATATTTTAATGATTAAAGCTTAATGGATTAATATTGTCTCATGTCTTATTAATCCAAAACTAATCATATGGACTTTTATCATTTATATATCCCGGTAATCCAATTACAAATGATAAAAGATCAATTTCCTTTGTCACATAGTTAATTTGTACAACAACACCATGTTCTGTACAAATAGTGATGCTATGGGTCATAATTGTCTAAGAATCAGATGCTGCAAATGAGGCTTATGGATTAGAAAATTTATCACCGAATTGGGAGTTGTCCCAAGTATCGAGGATTTGATCCCGTTGTTCTATGATAATAGTTGTGCCATTGCATAGACAAAAGAACCGAGAGCGCATCGGAAGTCGAAACATGTAGAGCGAAAATACCACATAATTTGTGAGATTATCGCTCGAGGAGACGTTTCCATATGCAAGATATCGGGAGAGGACAATATAGCAGACCCGCATACGAAGGCCTTACCACCGAGACTATATGATAGACATCTAGAGGCGTTGGGTATTAGATACTATCAAATTTGACACTAGAGCAAGTGGGAGAAAATATTAGAGTTGGTGCTCGGTGCGCCAATTTTGGTTGTATTAATTGTAAATACAATGTACATTTATATTTTATTATGAATAAAATTTAGTATTTTTCATCAATATAATATTTTATATGGTTAAGCCATAAAATGACCTTAGAATGAATAGTTGTGACGTCATTACAAAAGTGCCGCAATTGTCAGTGAGAATTGTCACAATATAATTCATTCTGAAAATTGTTCCTGGTCAAGGTTTACATACCTGATCGGTTAGTAAACCCGTGAGACCGGTACGTGTTGTATATTAGAAATGTTCTAATGGTTTATCTCTATATACCATGAGTTTGAGGAGACTCATATAGATACGTAGGTATTTATTGGATAAATACTGAACGACTCATTCGAAAATTACTGATAGATGGTACATCAACGCCAATATGAATCCTTACGAGTGGAATAACATATTAGCTCATTTGACTTGTGATACCATTATAGATATGTGAGATATCCTTCACACTTTGATGGCAGTCACGTCAATGATCTTTTAAGATCAGACCTCCGCCTGTTCGTCGGGTATAGACCGATACTTACGATATCATATTATGTATCCATAGAGGATCTATCAATCTCGTGTACGAGATTTAGATATCCAATTTGTGATTGTTTGAAATCCTTGGCCGAGGTATGATTCAGAAACAAGTTATGAATATTTATTTAAGAATCATAATTATGTCGCGACACATGAATTGTTCATAGTGGAGATTTGACGTTTATTCTATATCTCCGGAACAATTCGGATAACCTATGACATAGGGATTACATATATGCAATGACTTCGACATGAATTGTTCAACTTGATAATCTGTGGTCGTCGTAATTTGTGAGTGGATAAATTACGGACAGGGAAATGGTTTCCGTGACAGATAAACTTGAACATAGAGAGTCTCGCAATATAAAATGTACTCGTTGAGCACTTGGGCAATTAATTATGGATAATTTGGATTATTCATAATTTACACATGCGTATTAAATAATTTGTATTTGTATATGATACATAATTTTGATTAGATACACATTAATGATCAATTAGATTTTGACACTTATTTTATTATTATTATTGAAACTAATTAATTGTAATTGATTATTAATAATGATAAATGGAAGAATATTCTTGGAATATTTTTCCATAATTTATTTTGTCATTTTGTTAATAAGTATTAAATAAATAAATTAATTGTTAATTGATTTATTTTTTAGTTAAGATTATTGTTTGGAATATTCTTAATTAAATGGCCAATTTTGATTGGTTAATCCATGCTTTTTTGACACATGGATTTATTAAAAAAAATCAAAATAATCATTTCTTTTTGGATAAGATCAATTATATGTCAAAATATTGGCCTAAATAAATGGTTATTTTTTATCAATAATATGGCCCAATTTTCGGCCATTGGAAAAAAATTATAAATGCAAATTGTTTTTCCATTTTGCTAGGCTTTGCCATTTTATCTCATGAGTTGAGAACAAAGAAAAATGGGTTAGGGTTGAAAAGAAGTGATAAACATCAAGAAGAAGAAAATTGAAAAAAATTGGAACTGGAATTAAGGTAATATTAAGTTCTTAATTTCTATTTTCTTGTTTTTTTTTTGTTTCATAAGCATGTAAATATGTATGGGATATGTATATTGCATGTTTTATTTATATATGTATCTTGGATATATATTTGATTCAATAACTTGGTGTTGGTTGTTTGATTAACCTTAGTAATTTTCTTTTGTTAAGCATGTGTAAGGATTAATTAGTGAATTAATCTCAAAATTTTAATTACTATTCTAGAGTGACTTCTAGCTGAATGAGACTTTGGGATGGAATTTGATTCTCGGCTCACTCCCACCGTCATATTCCCAGTTTATTATGAACTTCAACATGCATGGCATTTGCTATTCCTATAGTCAGTTACATATGATGCTTCAGACTACTGAGGAGGACATAAAAAACGGTATGCCGACATTCATTTTGAAGTCCTCTTTGCCTAGTTCTTCTCCTTCTCAATCTACGAGATCTGGAAAAAAGAAGAAGAAAAAGGCAAAGAAGTATGACTTCGTTGTTCCTCCCAAAGGAAAAGTAGTGAAGCCAGGCAAGGCGAAGAAGAAAGCCGCTGAGGACAAATGCTACCACTGTGGCAAAATGGACACTGGAGGCGCAACTGTCCAGATTACATAGCTTCCGTCAGATAAGAGAGAGCCGTCGCATCATGTATGTTTTTTCCCTATTATTGATATCTCTTTGGCTTGTGAAGCCATAGGTTCTGGATGGGTTTTAGATTCTGCTAGTCCTACTCACATCCGCAATTCGTTACAGATTGAGGGTCAGTAGGATGCTGGATTTAGGTGAGATACAATTGCATTTTGGGAATGGAGATTCCTTATCTGCAGCAGCTGTTGGCAAATACGAGATTCGTCTATCCATAGGCAACATCATTTTGACAGATTGTGTTTTTTACCTGGATGTGTAGCTAATATTATCTCCTTGTTTGTATTAGATACAAAATAATATCATGTACATATTAAGAATCGTTCTATGTATATATATATATATATATATATGATATAAATGATGTTTGGTTACATAAATATTCAAATTCATATGGTCTTTATATCTTGCATGTCATTAGAGATATTTATGAAATTGGGAATAATAAACGTAAAAGATCAGAAATTACTTATACTGAATTATGGCATATGCGATTACGACATATAGGTGTGCGATACCTAACCTAGTTGGTTAAGAATGGTCTGATTGGGAATCTGACCATACAGTATTTTCCAACTTGTGAATCTTGCATTCATGGTAAAATGACCAAAGCCCTATTTACTGGTGTTGGACATCAGGACACTGAATTATTAGAGCTCAACATAGTGATGTATGTGGTCATATAAGTCACACTGCTCATAGCGGTTTTTATTACTTCGTAAAATTTACCAATGATTTATCATGGTATGGTTATATTTACTTGATGAAACATAAATCGCAAACCGTTGAAAGGTTTAAAGAATTTCGAAACAAAGTAGAAAAACAAACTGGTAAATTCATCAAATGCCTTCGATCAGATCGATGTGGTGAATATATGAGTAATGAGTTTACAGAGTATCTTAAATAGAATGGGATTCTCGCTCAATATGCTCCTCCAGGTACTCCACATCACAATGAAGTTTCTGAAAGGAGAAATCAGACTTTATAGGATATGGTCTAATCCATGTTGAGGTTTATAGATCTACTTTACTATTTGTAAGGGTATGCTATTTTTACTACTGCACATCAGCTGAATATGGTTCCCTATAAAACTGTTCCTACTACTTCATATAAGATATGGGTTGGTAGGAAACCAAATCTTAATTATGTTAGGGTTTAGGGCTGTCCTGCATACGTCAGAGTGACACAGTAGGATAAACTTTTACCTTGAGGGCGAAAAGTTAGGTTTGTTGGATATCCTTTGAATTCCAAATATATCAATTCTATGAACCTGAGCATCGAAATGTAATCGTAGCTCGTTTTGCCAAATTTATTGAATTAGAATTTTTGGCAGAAGGTGGTAATCATAGGAGGGTTGAGCTTGATGAAGTCCAACCTATAGAAGACATACCAATAGAGGAATCACAGGTTTAGACAGAAATTGAACCTTCTAATTCCACTCTCCGTAGGTCTACTAGGATATCGAGACCTTATGAGTGTTTGTATTTGATACAAGACAAGAGTCTCGATGTGCTCCTTATTGAGGAGACTGATCCATATACTTACAGAGAAGCGATGTTAGGCATTGATTCCGCTAAATGGTAGGAAGCTATGAATTTCGCTTTTTGAGGGAATTGTTCCTGTAGGTTGTAAATGGGTTTACAAAAGGAAGCGAGGGCCTGATGGGGAGGTTAAAACCTTCAAAGCCCGACTGGTTGCTATAGGTTATACTCAAAGGCTATGTGTGGACTATGATGAGACCTTTTCACCAGTAGTTATGCTAAAGTGTATTAGGATTTTATTGGCTATCGCTGCTTACCATGATTATGATATTTGGAAAATGGATATCAAAACTGCTTTTCTTAATGGATTTCTTGATGAAAAAATCTATATGGAACAGCCGGAGGGTTTGTCTCCAGCCAAAATTCAGGGATGGTATGTAAGCTTAAGAAGTCCATTTATGTTCTTAACCAAACTTCACGAAGTTGGAATCTTCATTTTGATGAGGTAATCAGATTGTCTGATTTTCTAAAAAAATAAGAAGAACCTTGTGTTTATAAGAAGGTTAGTGTGAGTATGGTAGTGTTATTGGTGTTTTATGTTGATGACATCCTGATCATTGGAAATGATCTTGGAATGATATAGGGTGTTAAAGCATACCTCTGTAAAAACTTCTCCATGAAAGACTTGGGTAATGCTTCATATATACTTGGTATAAAACTCTATAGAGATAAAGAAATGTGGCTGATTGGGTTATCCCAATCTTCGTACATAGATAAGATCCGACAAAGGCATAACTTTAGCGATTTTAAAATTACTAATATACCTTTTCGACATGGCATTCATCTTTCAAATAAGATGTGTCCTCAAATGGAATATGAAAAGGCTAGAATGTCTAGCAAACCTCATGCATCATGCTTAGGAAGTATTATGTATGCCATGTTATGTACGAGACATGATATTAGTCATGCAGTAAGTGTTACTAGTAGATATCAGTCAAATCCAAGTAACGACCATTGGATGGTCATTAAACATATCCTAAAGTATCTAAAAGGTACTAAGGATAAGTTTCTTATTTATGGATAATGTGATTTATAGACAAGAGTATATATAGATTCTGACTTTTAGTCAGATTCTGATGATAGAAAGTCTACCTCAGGTTTTGTATTCACTCTTAATAATGCAGCAGTTAGTTGGAAGTGTTCCAAACAAGGATCAACAGCTGATTCCACCACCGAGGTGGAATATATTACGGCATCAGATGCTGCAAATAGGCTTATGGATTAGAAAATTTATCACCGAATTGGGAGTTGTCCCAAGTATCGAGGATTCGATCATGTTGTTCTATGATAATAGTTGTGCCATTGCA
This sequence comes from Zanthoxylum bungeanum, assembly GCA_019454045.1. Lineage (NCBI taxonomy): Eukaryota > Viridiplantae > Streptophyta > Magnoliopsida > Sapindales > Rutaceae > Zanthoxylum > Zanthoxylum bungeanum. The sequence continues at coordinate 15,134 of SKCR01046246.1, read as the reverse complement.
CAGACAAATGAACCGAGAGCGCATCGGAAGTCAAAACATGTGGAGCGAAAGTACCACGTAATTCGTGAGATTATAGCTCGAGGAGTGACCGGCGTAAACACACACGTATAACGCAAGCGCACGTATCGTTCAAGTAGTATAAAAATATCGATCCCACGAGGACTTAATTCCTACTGTTGTTATTAATTATTGATACTATTTATTTACAGGTATCTAATTATAGGGAGAAGGGAATTGATTGCTTTTTGTTGGTTGAATGTGGATTTGCTAATTAAAATAAAAACATACTCAAAAGAAAATACTAAGGAAAATAAAAGAAAAGACTCAAAGATCTAGGGTCGTGACTCCACACAATATTATATAAAGATGAATTGATTCTCTTACATATATATAATAAATTAGTTTGCTAACTTGGAACACGAAAATATGCAAAAGCTTCTGTCGATGGTCAGACACAAATAACCAGTATAACCCAATTGAACCATATGTCTATGTCAACCAAATTACCTGGATTCAGTAAGATTAAGTTCCAATTATGGCTACCCCCGCCCGACAGGTATATGTATATCCTGTAAGGAAATCTATTAAAGGGTTATCTATCCTCAAGGAAGATCGTGGGCTATTGAATCTAAGGGTGAAACCTAAAATCCCTATGTCTAGTTCATTTTAAGTTTACCACATCAATATTATTGGTGATCAGACAACAAGAAGCATTAAGCTTAAGACTCAATAAACAAACTAAAGAATTACCCTTAAAAGAAATCAATTATTAAGCCTAGTAATATTGTGTTTCATCACTTCCCTAGAATAAAATAAAATGATGGGGTTAGAGGATCCATATTTAATATTTCTTATCTAGGAATCTCACTTATTATAATATATAAATTATTTTATGTTCTGCTTTATCAGGAATTAATAAAGTTAAACATTTAAAACCAGCCATTTAGGCGGTAATCCATTTAGTCCAATTACACCAGCCATATAGGTGGTAATTATATGTCACATAAAGACCAGCCATATAGGCGGTAAAGTAATTTATATTTAGACCGACCATATAGGTGGTAATAAAGTCTGCCATTAATTAATATGGTTAAATTATAATTTATAAATTATAATTAAGTGAGATTTACCTAGATAATTATATTAAATGTTTCACCTTTTACCCCAGCGGTAAATTAACTACTGAACATAAAAAAAAAATTATTACAAAAAGTAAAAGTGCATAATTGAAAATACTAAAAGTAAAATTGCTTAATTTAAATTACAAAAACTTAAACACACAAGATGCAATCCTTAAAGTCCTTACAAAACTCAAGGAATGCATGCTTTGAATTCTGAAATCGAGCTGAATTTATAGGCGTCAGTAGGGGTCGGGCGTCGCAACGCCCAGCTCGCGTCGCGACGCTGGTGATTGTCTACGTGGCAGCTTCTGGTTCGTCGCTTCAGATTCTGGATAAGGTGATAATGTGACACGTGGCAATGTGGTTGGGAGTTCAATTATTGCGACACATGGCGGCTTCTGATTGGCTGATTTTACATTCTTATTGCCACGTGTGAATTGCGGATAAGTGAGTCAATAATTGGCACTGACGTGGCGACACATGGCGAAAGTGACAGTCGGCACCATAGAATTGCGACACGTGCCACGCTGTGATTGGTTGATGGTGATGTGGCACGTTAACTCGTTCAACTGGTGATGTGGATGATGATGTGGCAGACACGTGGAGTGACATGTGGTGACACGTGGCGATGGCGACTGTCGGCACCATATGATGATGACACGTGGCACATCGCACGTTAGCAGATCGGCTGTGATGGTGACAAGTGGCACGGCGCACGTTAGCAAAGTCAAACTTTTCTCAGATTCTTACTTGTGGACTCGGCGCACGTTAGCAAGTCTTGGTGCATGTTAGGCGTCGCGACGCCAAAGGCTTGCGCGTCACGACGCGCAGAATTACGAAAATGCCGTTTTGTCCAATTTTCCATGTTTTGGCCAAATCACCTCCAGAGAGTCCTGAAACTTTATTTATCTACAAAATAACACAAAACACATCAAAATATTCCAAAACTCAAGAAACTATACAAAATATTAGGTTAAATGAGTGGGAAATAGTGATAATTACCTCTCATCACCCCCAAACCTAACATTTTGCTAGTCCTCGAGCAAAACATAGAATAAAATAACATAAACATCTTTAAAATAAAATTTAACTAAGCCACTTTCGTAGGGATCACGGTTGCATTTAGCGTATGCAACAAGCCTTTAAACCCCTAGGTGTCCCTAATGGACGAGTTGTAGTCTCGTGAGGGTTTACAACAATGATACCCACAAACATTTTACAAAAGTAAAAAGGTAGTAAAAACTAATGCACACAAAAGCAAAAAGACAAGTGAAAAGAGAATAAAGAAATTAGTGACTAATTAGGTGAAATTTCTACTCCAAGTTACTAGTTGTTTTCTTTCTTTCTAAATTACCGAATAAGTAAATTCTCCGGTTATATTTACCATTCTCCATATACATAGCCAACAAAATATTAATCAACTCATTTTTGCCCACAACAGTCACAAGTGCAGTTGATAAGAGAGTAATATTTTTATCCTAAAGTTTTATCGGAATTCACACCTTTTTGTAGCAATGGAATAATTTTTCCCATTTTTTCTGATTTTTTCAATGATTTTTTGAATTTTTTTTTTATTTATATACAATATCTTCCATCTATGTAGCGAGTGTTGGGTCGGTGGCTCCTAAACCAGTTGGCTTTAGGGCACCAGGTGTTAAGACACCCCTACAGACTTAATTACTCAGACTTCAGATATATATATTTTTTTGCAACATCCTTGATCCATGTAGCGAGCTTTGGGTCAGTGACTCCCAAACCAGTTAACTTTGGGGAACTAGGTGTTAAAACACCCTTATAGACTTAATAACTCAGATCTCAGATTTTTTATTTTTTTTTTACTCCATCACTTTTTGAGATGCTTCCTCCAATTAAACTAGAGCATTGAATATTACAAACATTTCAATTTTAGCTCATGTCCGTTTGTTACAATGCATGTTGATAATATCTACTAACTGAGCATATGAAGATTCATTTTAGTCAGTTTTATGGAGAATTTACAAATTAAATAATTTAAAATGAAATAAACAAAAACTAACTTGTTTCGAAAATGGTTTGAGATACGTCTCAGGAGTGGAAATTCTTTACTCAGCTATCTCTTACCAATTTCACATTTTTAGACAAAATAAAAACACAAAATATTTTTGTAATTTTTGAAAATTTTTCAAATTTTTTTTTTTTTTTTGTATTTTTTTCGAAAAATTTTTGGACTAAAAATAAAAACAACACACAAACTAAAAATAAGGTACTGATCCACTGATTCCCTCCCCCAAACCTAAATGAGATATTGTCCCCAATGTCTTAAACAGTGGAAGAAGAGTTTGGAAGATAATACCTGGTTAGCTGAAATTCTACACGAAAAGTTAAAGGTTAAGATCCAGATTAATCTGACGCCTCTTACCACGATCGTCTTCAGACAATTTATATTTGAAAGGATAGGGTCAACTTGTGGTTCATAGGCTAAGAGTTGGTCTATTAGATCCGGAGCAGTTCTGGCAGTGAAGAGGAGTTCTTTTAAAGGTTTTGACACGAACCCATTTCTCTGGGTATTATCAAGAAACACACACAAAAAATCATAAAATCTTCAACGTTGACTACAACCCATTGGTTTTCTGGTGTATGTTCAAGTTCACCCAAGATAACACTATAAAAATTTCCTTCAATGTGCCCAAGCCACCTGGCAAAGCAATAAAAGCATCAGCACGATTAATCATTTCTACCAATCGTTCAGACATACCTGGCACGATCAATTCCTCTTCGTTTGATGATCCAATAAGATTTGCCTCTGCCAAGGTTTTTAGGATGATTCCCAAAACGTTACTACCTCCCTCCTGTACGGCCTTTGAAACGATCCCCATAAGTCCAAGATTGCCTCCGCCATATACTAAGTGCATATTCCTTGCAGCTAAGACTCGACCCAATTATTGTGCTGCTTCTACATATTTTGGCTTAACACCAACACTAGTACCGCAAAACACAGATGTTTTCAACTCGTCTTCTTGAAGTGGCTTCCATGTTTTACTCTGGATGTCTTCAAAAGTGCAATGATGAGTTGAATTTATAACACCTGAAAAGGGTGAGTAATAATAGCACTAGTATCTTCCATAGGACGTTTGTTAGCTAAACAACAAAAGAAATCGTGAAAGGTCAAAAAGTCTGGATTCTGTCTACGAAAATAAAGATAATTACAACAGAAAAAAAATCAAAGCAATAATTAAGGCAACGGAATTGTGTACGCAATACGCCACTCGTTTGGTATATAAATCCATTAGGATGCGTCTCAAGATTTCATTCCTTACTCAGCCATCGCTAATGAATTGTCTCTCTTCTTTGTGATTGCCAAACACCATCCTTCTGTTTTAAAATGCTCAGTTTGTGCTTTTCCTTCAAAAATAACACCAAATTAAAAAATTCTTCAACATGTACACACAAAATTTTAAAACAAAAATTACAACAAATTGCATGGGTTGCCTCACTGCTAGCGCTAAATTTTTTGTCTTCAGCCAGACATTACTGAAATCCATCCGTCAAGGAGGTTTCAGCGTCGTTTTGGATGTCCTATTAAAGACCTTCCCATGTGCGTTGCTTTTGAAGGGTCTCTTCCAACGGTAAGGTGGTAAAAAGAATTTTGTCCCATTCAGTGCTTGTGCCACCTTTTTAACCTTTATTGCTCCAGGGGTTCCTGAAAAGAAAGAAATAAAATCAGGAGGTCTCGTATGGTGCTTGACTTGAATGGAAGTTCCATTCTGTCAAGCTTCTGGGTGATATCTTTGATTTGTACTCCCCAAAACAGTGATGTTTCGCCTGAATGCTCTAGATTTTTAATAAGTTCAGACATTTGCTCTCTCCATTTGCTCTGCTTCTTGCTCCACCTTTTCTTCACAGATGAATTTTAAAATTTTCGTATTCAATTCTTCATCCCTCATCTGTGAAATACATGCTCCATAAGTGTCAATCTGAGGATGTAAAATTATGTCTGTTTTTAGGTCTTCATCCCCTGATCTGAGTGAAATGATTGGCTCAGGTAGATCTTCTTCAAACATTTGTGCAATGGAAGCTACAAGATCTTCATTTGGAGGATAGAAAGTTTCATCCTCCATTGTTGGTGCAGTTGGTACAAACAGCTCAGCTTCTTCATCCTCGTTAGAGTCTGAATAATAGAATTAAACAGAGACTTTGTTGGTTTGGGTTCCTGAACAATACAGACCTCTGATTCTTGATATTGTTCAAGCTTCGTCCTCTGTTATGATGTCATGATGAATCTCAGGATATTGGAAGGCTTCTTCAAGTATTATTTGAATTTGCTCCGTGAGATATGTGATTCAGGTTATCTGTTAATTGTCTAACTTGATCTGTCATCCTTTGTATAGACGCCGCTTGACTCTGAATTTTGCATCAAATTGAGCTTCCGTTCCTCGAACCAATCTTTGAGCATGTGAATCAACTGATCTTCCTCTGATGGTTATGGTTCTTGATGAAGATCGTAGATGGATGGTGGATAAGATGGAAAGTATGATGGTTCTTCGTACCTTGAATGATTCCAATAATTCTGCCACTCTTGAAAGGTATATACATTGATCACTCGGGTGGTTACCATCACATATTACACATCTCCCCATTTCAATCTGTGGAGCAAATGTAGAATTGCTTGATTCTGACATCCGTGATAGTTGTTGGGCTGAACAACAGGCCCCAGAAAACCAGACTGTTGCTCCCAGTTTTGGGGTGTATCTTCTATTAAAGCTCGTCATCTCTCAATCTCCCAATAATGGTCCATTTTTCAATCACCTAAAAACAAAATAAAGAAATAAAAATTACAGATAAAAATAAAGAAAATTAGATACAAGTAAATTAGATAGCTTCAAAATTAATAACTCAAGAAAAATAAGTCCCCGGCAACGACGCCAAAAACTTGACCGGCGTAAACACACATGTATAACGCAAGCGCACGTATCGTTCAAGTAGTATAAAAATATTGATCCCAAGAGGACTTAATTCCTACTGTTGTTATTAATTATTGATACTATTTATTTACAGGTATCTACTTATAGGGAGAAGGGAATTGATTGCTTTTGGTTGGTTGAATGTGGATTTGCTAATTAAAATAAAATCAGACTCAAAAGAAAATACTAAGGAAAATAAAAGAAAAGACTCAAAGATCTAGGGTCGTGACTCCACACAATATTATATAAAGATGAATTGATTCTCTTACATATGTGTAATAAATTAGTTTGCTAACCTGGAACACGAAAATATGCAAAAGCCTCTATCGATGGTCAGACGCAAATACCCAGGATAACCCAATTGAACCATATGTCTATGTCAACCAAATTACCTGGATTCATTAAGATTAAGTTCCAATTATGGCTACCCCCGCCCGACAGGTATATCTCTATCCTGTAAGGAAATCTATTAAAGGTTTATCTATCCTCAAGGAAGATCGTGGGCTATTGAATCTAAGGGTGAAACCTAAAATCCATATGTCTAGTTCATTTTAAGTTTACCACATCAATCTTATTGGTGATCAGCAACAAGAAGCATTAAGGTTAAGACTCAATAAACAAACTAAAGAATTACCCTTAAAAAGAAAATCAATTATTAAGCCTAGTAATATTGTGTTTCATCACTTCCCTAGAATAAAATAAAATGCTGGGGTTAGAGGATCTACATTTAATATTTCTTATCAAGGAATCTCACTTATTATAATATATAAATTATTTTATGTTCTGCTTTCACCGGAATTAATAATGTTAAACATTTAAAACCAGCCATATATGCGGTAATCCATTTAGTCCAATTACACCAGCCATATAGGCGGTAATTATCTGTCACATAAAGACCAGCCATATAGGCTGTAAGGTAATTTATATTTAGACCGACCATATAGGCGGTAATAAATTCTGCCATTAATTAATCTGGTTAAATTATAATTTATAAATTATAATTAAGTGAGATTTACCTAGATAATTATATTAAATGTTTCACCTTTTACCCCAGCGGTAAATTAACTACTGAACATAAAAAAAAGAAAATAAAAAGAAAATAAAATTTTATTACAAAAAGTAAAAGTGCATAATTGAAAATACTAAAAGTAAAAATGCTTAATTTAAATTACAAAAACTTAAACACACAAGATGCAATCCTTAAAGTCTTTACAAAACTCAAGGAAAGGATGATTTGAATTCTGAAATCGAGCTGAATTTATAGGCGTCAGTAGGGGTCGGGCGTCGCAATGCCCAGTTCGCGTCGTGACGCTGGTGATTGTCGACATGGCAGCTTCTGGTTCGTCGCTTCAGATTCTGGATAAGATGATAAGGTGACACGTGGCAAGGTGGTTGGGAGTCAATTATTGCGACATGTGGTGGCTTCTGATTGGCTGATTGCAGATTCTTATCGCCACGTGTGAATTGCGGATAAGTGAGTCAATAATTGGCGCTGACATGGCGACACGTGGCATGCTGTGATTGGTTGATGATGATATGGCACGTTGACTCGGTCAACTGGTGATGTGGATGATGATGTGGCAGACACGTGGAGTGACATGTGGCGATGGCGACTGTCGGCACTGTATGATGATGACACGTGGCACGGCGCACGTTAGCAAAGTCAAACTTTTCTCAGATTATGACTTGTGGACTCGGCGCACGTTACCAATTCTTGGTACATGGTAGGCGTCGCGACGCCAAAGGTTTGCGCGTCGCGATGCGTAGAATTACGAAAATGCCCTTTTGTCTAATTTCACTGTTTTGGGCCCAAATCACCTCAAGAGAGTCCTGGAACTTTATTTATCTACAAAATAACACAAAACACATCAAAATATTCACAAAACTCAAGAAACTATACAAAATATTAGGTTAAATGAGTGGGAAATAGTGATATAATTACCACTCATCACACCCCCAAACCTAACATTTTGTTAGTCCTCGAGCAAAACATAGAATAAAATAACATAAACATCTTTAAAATAAAATTTAACTAAGCCACTTTCGTAGGGATCACATTTTCATTTTTGCATATAAGTCCCGATGATGAGTCTCGTATGGAGACACAACCTCTTTGATTGTGAAAGCCACGGGAAACGAACGTCGGAAGGGAAAAGTCAAGAATTGACACATTGTTGGATTTAATTCACTGGATTAGCTTCGGGTTCGCTTGTTGGACCTCCGTTTCAAAGCACATCCTTAGCCCAAACCCCCACAAACCTCATCCTTAGCCCACATATCACTAAGACACACACGAAGCCCACTACATGGACCAAGCCCACACGCCCAAACAAGACCCAAAGTCACGCCCAAACACACTTCCTAAATAACAAAAATCACATTAAAACCATGCATAAATCAAGCCAATCCCCTTCCTAAATTAAATAAATCCCATGGATCCCTTGCCTAATTAAACTAAATCATATCCCTAATTAAAAGATAATAAATCAAATTAAAATAAAATCACTTCCCTAATTAAAAGATTTCCTTATCCCATATTAATTTAAAAGATATTCCCTTTAATGCACAAATTCTTCTTCTTCTCAAACAAGGAAAGTCCCCATCCCATTGCCTATAAAAAGAACCCTTCACCAACACATCTAAACCTAGAGCTCATTCATCTTAACTCACACAAAAACATAGCATCTAGACGGCACCAAAAACCCTTAGCCTCTCTCCACTCACTAGCCCTCATGCACCTAGTTGATCCTCATGTCCTCCACACAGCACCTTCACGCACTCACCAAAACTTCACGCTATAACGCCACCTTGCTCTCACTAATCGAATTGCCCATTTACCTTAACGCCACAAATCATCCATTGCCTTCACGCCCACTACACTCACGCCCACTGACCTGATTGCCACCTTGCCCCACCAACACGCCAACACAGCCCATTGCCCACAACACGTTGCAGCCCTCTGACCGATGTAAAACAGTGAAAAAAAACACCCAATAAATCCCTTTAAATTGCCACAACTTACTGCCCTAAACTGCCCCCAAACCAGTCCAAATAACTCACGAAACAGTCCATTAATTACCAAAAAACTGACCAGAAAATACAACACAAACAGCAGCGAAACAGAGTGAAAACAGTAGCTCAAGCAGTGAAACAGCGAGGAAAAATGTTGGATTAGTGAACCAGAAAAGTTGCGGAACATCAACCCTTCCGACGGCCGTGTAACGCGCTTTTAAGAGACGACAAAAGAGGTTAGACCTGAGGGCACCCTTTTTACTTATTATCTTTCGTTTCTTTATTTATTTTAATAAATTATCGCATGAGAGTCGTTTGTTGAGGCATGATGTGAATTCTGGATGAACGGAATGCGTGTTCACTTTTGTGGTATATCGTATAGAAACCGACACGTAAATTCCGTAGCTGAATCCGAATGGACGGTAGTGCGGTTTGCACTCGGGATATAATGCCACGTACTACTTGAGAGACACGTATTTCGTTTCATCCAACCATGTATTTCAGCAGGATTTGGTGGATAGTACATTATTTATTTTTGTAAGCATGATTTAGTCAAGTATGTTATTTATCTTTAAGCATGATTTAGTTTTTTATTCTTAAGCATGATTAGTTATTCGTTTGCGTTTGGGATTTGTATTAAATTTATGTTGTTGTTTACATTTCATATTATATAATTGAAATATGTTCATGAGATTGCCGTGTGTTGTCGTGTATTATGATGACTTAATTTCCAAGCATGCAACTTAGACATAGGATTTATCTTTATGACATGAACTAGATATAGGTTGTTCTTGAGCATGTTGCGTAGATTCGGTTAAGATATTTCATAAATCACATCATTACAAGTGGCATAAGTAAGGTACCATTCCGAACCCAATGGTTTGAGGTCTTCCCTTGCGAGGGGTGAGTGCGGCCTTAAATCTTTGTCCCTGTTCACACCGGGTGGCGATTCCATGTTATTTCTCACGTTAGTTTATTCCCCCGCGGGCTATTTCGTACTCCCAACTAGGCCGCGAGCCTAGAACAGCGTCACCGATTTCTGTGTCCTACAGTCTGGAGACTCCACTGGGATAGAGAATCGACCCCGAAATAATGTCTTGTAGTGATTGTGATTTGTGCTTTAGTTAACCGTGTCTATAGTATGTTGAAAGAGTTTTAATCAAAGGCATTTTTAAGGCTAGGTGATGGTTTGGTGTCTTCCTTCATTCACTACCTTTCTATAAGGAAAAGCTGTTATGGCACCTAGGTAATCATTACCCGTAGCTCGTTGTGACAGACTAATTTTGAGGACTTGTTGTTTATTCCTGTCACCAAGGCGATAAGAGCCTAAAAGGCTTGGGTATTTAAGAGAGTTCGCTCCACCCTCCCTCTGGGGAATCTACATTGGGAAGTCCATTTGACAGTCAGTCACGTACCATAACCTGTTGGCACGTACCTTAGGGTATAAAAAAGGTGCGCCCACTTGGTCGCTCGAACCCTTTAGTGGGGAGTCCTAGTTGTGGGCAATCCTTCGTCAGCGGAAGCCTATGTCTATACTCCTATAAACGCGCATGTGAACCATAGTCATATATCCTATAGAAGTTGCCCATTTATGCTTTTGACAACCACTTGTATCTCATTCATCTCATACATACACGCATCATGTTAACCCAGTGTCTTAAAAGCCATCATAGATATCCGTTGGGTTAGGAAAAAGAAGACTTGTCAAAGAAGATTTTAGCGAACATGGATATCGGGGAAAAGGAAACGAGGAACAGAAAAATTTACGGCAAGGATAGAAAGACAATCGGGAGGCCTAAAAAAAAGAAAAGATAAAAAAAGATAAAAAAAAAAAAGATAAAAAAATGAAGAAAAAAAAATTGTTTGTTTTTAGTCCTTAATAGTTAGACATAAGTCCAATGATGAAATCATTTTATTTAGGGAGAAATCATAGAAACGATAAACTCTTGATGTGCTTTTATCTGATACTTTGAGTGATTGATCTATGTTATACTCGTAAGCACTTGATTATGGTTCTTAACAGTGAAAAACCTGAGTAGTTAGCTAAGTGGACTAATCGAAGAAATTGTAGGTCGGTGAATGACCGTTTGCTTAGATGTCTATCTTGATTTGCTTATGTTATGTGTGGTATGGTTGAAAATGAAAGAAAGTCTCTAAAGAAAGAATTGAACCACCTATAACCGATAAGCATGAAGCTACCCATGGGCGAGTATTAGGACCACCATAAGGAGAAATGCTACCTTAAAGGGTAGGTGTGTTGAAAAAAGAGAAAGAAAGAAAAAAAAAAAAAAAAAGAAGAGAAAAAATGAAGAGAAAAAATAGAGAGACAAAAAGAAAGAAAACCATACCATATTGAGCACAGAAAGGCAACTGCAGGCATAATTGAGACATCTAGGTTGGTTTGACCCATCGATCCCGATTTTTGACGAAATCATTGAGTTGGCTTACCTGGGGATGAATCTGCGAAGGAACCTTTGCACATACACACTTTGAGTCTGGCTTAGATCGTTTATTCAAAGACTTAGATTTGAGTTGCGTTGAAAGTTTTGAAGGTTCTCTGGTTTCAATACTGGGCATACTTTGAGGTAATATTGGTGTAACTATTGGGACTATTTCGTAGCATGTGATATAATATGATGATATGGAATGCCACATCACGTGGTCCACCTTGACCTAGTGCAAACAGCAAAAAGCAAAAAGCTAAATCAAGACCGGGGGGCGACCAGTCTACCACCCCGTAAATAAGACACAACAAGAAATTAAGCCATAAGACCAGATAGAACTGAGCAAATTACCGAAAGAGAACGAGTAGAAGGAAATTGTAAGCAGACCCATGGGGCGACAGAAGATATTTGAAGGCAGGAAGCACCAAGGAGCACAACGAAGACCTAACCCATCAGAATAGGAAACACATTCATGCATGCATACATGGCATATACACACAATCTTTGTCTTGTTTTTGTTCACATGTTTTAAAGAAAAAAGGGAGAAAGCGGCAAATGTAAGCCAACCAGAATCGGCAACATCAATATTAGTTCGGGTATGAGTCCCAGGGTTGAGGCCCATACATCATCAGAATGCCGGGTATGGAACTCCGGGTATGAAGACACAACTGTGACACCTCGGGTATGGGTTTAGCACGCCGGGAATGACACTACGAGAATGGAGCAAGGTTCAGGAATGGCACTCCGAGAATGGAGCAAGGTTCGGGAATGAACAAGCTGGGAATGGCACTCCGAGAATGGAGCGAGGTTCGGGAATGGACCACATCACAGTAACGGTTCGGGAATAGACCACCTCACAGTAATGGTTTGGGAATGGACCACCTCACACAGTAATGGTTCGGGAATGTACACCTCATAGCATGGTTCGCGAACGAACCATCACATCAGCAATGCCTCGGGGATGAGGTTCAGTATGCCAAGAATGGAATTTCGAGGAAGGAGCATGGGTCTAGGCCCACATCAGTATCAGTTCAGGGTCGAGGCCCACTACGTCATCAGTTTTTTCAGGAAGAAACCCAGGGTCAAGGCCCACACTATCAGCAGTTTCGGGAATGAATCTCAGGGTCGAGGACCACATTATTAGCAATTCATGAATGAATCCCAGGGTCGAGGCCCACATCGTCAGAGTTTTGGAATGAATCCCAGGGTCAAGGCCTACATCATTAGAGTTTTGGAATGAATCCGGGAATGAATCCCAGGGTCGAGGCCCACATCATTATCTGTATCAGTCTTGCCGGGTATGATGCTCTGAGGGCGAGGGCCACATTAGCAGCAGTATCAGTCTGGGGGCGAGGTCCACATCAGTATCAGCTAGAGGCGAGGCCCACATCAGTATCAGCTTGGGGCGAGGCCCACATCAATATCAGCTGGGGGCGATGCCCACATCAGTATCAGCTGGGGGCGAGGCCCACATCAGTATCAGCTGGGGGCGAGGCCTACATCAATATCAGCTTGGGGCGAGGCCCACATCAGTATCAGCTTGGGGGGAGGCCCACATCAGTATCAGCTTGGGGCGAGGCCCACATCAGTATCAATTGTAGTTCTAGGATGCGTCTCAGGGTCGAGGACCCACTACATCATCTGTTTGAGGGCGAGGCCCACATTGTCAGCGGTATTGGGATGCCTCCCAGGTCGAGGTGCCCCCATTGTCTGTTGCAGTTCCGGGATGTGTACCTGGGACGAGGGCCCACTGCATCATCAGTTGTAGTTTCGGGATGCATTTTAGGGTCGAGGACCCACTACATTATCAGTTTGAGGGTGAGGCCCACATTGTCAGCAGTATTGGGATGCGTCGCAGGATCGAGGTGCCCCCGTTGTCGGTTGTAGTTCCGGGATGCGTCCCAGGGTCGAGGGCCCACTGCATCATCAGTTGTAGTTCCGAGAAGCATCCCAGGGTCGAAGACCCACTACATCATCAGTTTGAGGGCGAGGCCCACATTGTCAGTGGTATTGGGATGCCTCCCATGGTCGAGGTACCCCCATTGTCAGTTGTAGTTCCAAGATGCGTCCCAAGGTCGAGGGCCCACAGCATCATCAGTTGTAGTTCCGGGATGTGTCCCAAGGTCGAAGACCCACTACATCATCACTTTTAGGATGTGTCGTAGGGTCGAGGACCCACACATCGGTTGCAGTTTCGGGATGCGTCCCAGGGTCGAGGGCCCACTGCATCATCAGTACTGTTCACATTCAGTGGTTCGGGAACAAATCCCAGAGGTCGAGGCACCTCGCCACCATATCAATTCAGTTCAAAATAATAGGCAAGTCAGGTGGCCGCCGGCGAGCCATGAATTCATTCATCATCACTTTTAGGATGTGTCCCAAGGTCGAGGGCCCACACATCAGTTGTAGTTCTAGGATGTGTCCTAAGGTCGAGGGCCCACTGCATCATCAGAACAGTTCACATCCGGTGGTTCGGGAACAAAGCCCAGGGGTCGAGGCACCTCGCCACCATATCAACTCAGTTCGAAGCAACATGCAAGTAAGGTGGCAGCTGGCGAGCCAGGTAAGTAAAAATGCATTGCATAAACTTTGATAGGATTGTCACTGTTACACATTGCACAAGTCCTATCAAAGTGGGAGCGACTGTAGGCAGTGCATTTTTACATATAAGACCTGATGATGAGTCTCGTATGGAGACACTACCTCTTTGATTGTGAAAGCCGCGGGAAACGAACGTCGGAAAGGAAAAGTCAAGAATTGACACATTGTTGGATTTAATTCACTGGATTAGCTTCGAGTTTGCTTGTTGGACCTCCGTTTCAAAACAAATCCTTAGCCAAACTGTTAGACATTATGTCCCATAGCGTCACTGTTTGTAAATGATATTGTATATTGTACAAAATTAAATATGTGATAATGAAATTGCCTTTTGCCATTTTGTAATATTATTTACTTTGATATATAAATGGCGAAAGTCCATATGATTAATACCGGATTGAGATGATATGAGACAGTATCAATCCATAAAGGTTTAATCATTAAATATCCCTAGTCGGAGTATTATCGAGATCGGACATCGATAATGCGGAATAGACTAGTATTGCGCTTGTGCACGTTGTGAGGGCACAACGACATAGTTCTCATATATTTAAGTATTGGATACTTATGCAAGTGCGATAGGAGGTTGTGTTTTACCGATGGTACGGAAAACAGCTTCGCTCTGGATAGACCCCGCGGAATCCCATTGGTAGTATGTCTGCGTGTCTATGGGAGGCCGCATCAGGGTAGGTGTATATGGTCTTAACCTGAGACTTACATCGCTAGTACTTGCGACATCGGTAAACTTTTGTTTTGGTGGTTGGGGACCTTAACCGGTTCTGTGCACACCTCTTCTGGGTTTATCGAGAATCGTAGTGTACTGGATGTGATGTCGAGATGGAAGTATCACTTCAGACCTATGGAGGTGATGATCACGCAGGACACAGAACTAGTACTCTATAAAGGTTGCAACCGTCGGGACAATATGACCAGGTCAGGATTGTCCGATTTAAAGAGACTAGTTGCTTGATGTCCGATATATGTTTCGTACGGGGCAGACACATTTCCAGCCCCAGGCC